>WWET01002078.1:186868-200562 GCA_011038615.1 Limnodynastes dumerilii
GCCCGGCATAAGGAAGGGGCCATACGCTCACACAGGAGCGTATGGCTCTTAGCACACCTCCCCACCCTCATTTACTTACCTCCCCCCGCTCACCAGCACTAACCTGAACGTAGGGACGCTGGAGGATGTCCCCTCCAGCATCCCTACGGCGCTGCTACGGACGCCTGATCCACGATCGGGCATTGCCATAGCGACGCCGGGCAACATCTGCCCAGGTTTCAGCTGAGACCCAGGTTTTTTACCAAAACCCGGGTTTTTGAGTGGTGATGTGAAAGGGGTATAAGACAGCTAAAAGTATGAAAAAGTTCCTTATGCTTTGTGTGGCGATTCTCTATTAATGTTCTTACCCCCTTTCTCTCCCCTAGCAGGGTAAAAGGGCCATAGTGATGGCAGCCTCGCTAGAATGGAGGGGGGTGCTTTATAAAAAGAATTTCTAAAAAATGGTTGCTTTTTTTAACTTAATATTTAACCATATATTATTACTATATGTTGTAGACACTGGCTTTGGCAATATTAAAAGCAAGTCCAAAACCATGCAATAGCACTATACATAATAATGAAGTCATATTGTACTCGAGTACCCCTTAGAATGTAACTTACTTCTTGTTCCTTCTGAATGTATTCTGCTTATTATGCTGACAGATGCAGAGGTGAATTTGGTATAGTATGTGTTTTTATTAAATTTTTTCCCATATTCCATATTAAGTAAAAAGCAGTAAATCGCTCAATACAACAAATCAAACAAAAGGATCCTAGTGTTATAGGCAAGTAAGTAAGCAAGGACATGGGTGACTCTGGAGCAGGTATACACAACACATGGCACTCTAGGGGTTATGAAACTAGAAGTCCCATAATGCTTTGCCTGTTATCGACTTATGCCTATGCTGCTGATGCTTGCTGGGAGTTGTAGTTACACAACACCCGGAGTGCCGAAGGTTGCCTATGGCTTCTCAACATCAATGCAAATAACTTGGACAGCTAAAATATGAATAAAGTAAAATGACTGCGCTATCTCTTCCACCACTGCAGAATATTATGTAACGTTCCTGACATGCCAGTTTCTTAGTTGGAAAATATAAGAAAGAGAGAACACTTACGTTCCTTTAACTACAGCTATTTGAAAAGGACCTTAGACTCATAATGCAATCTGTGTCTCTAATTTCCCATCAGATGATGCGTAATCATTTTGAATGGAGATTTTAGAATGGCAGAGGAGTTTACCTAAATATAGCTATAATGTGAAGTAACCCTCCTATATGTATGTTACAATCTTGCTTGCTACTAATTACTAGATTTCAGATTTGAGAAGTTTCTCAGTTGTTAAGTTTCTAATGAGGACATTGCATGGACCATATTTACTAAGCTGCGGGGAAGGAAAAGTGGAGATGTTGCCCATAGCAACCAATCAGATTCTAGCTCTCACTTTCCTATTACATGCTAGAAAATGTCAGCTAGAATCTGATTGGTTGCTATGGGTAACATCTCTGCTTTTGCATTCCCACAGCTTAGTAACTTTGGGCCTGATGCAGACCTATGCTCATGAAACGCTCATGTGCGTAGCGTATTTACACCAGATGCACTCCCTCGACACTCCCCTTGGTCGTACTTACTCTTGCCGTCTTACGCCCAGCAAATCCTACCCTAACTTTTCTGATCGTAACCGCGGGCGGCCATAAGCTCCTTGTGTAGTCATACTGTATGATTTAAATGCATCACCCCGCCCTTGGTGCGTATTTACGAAAATCGTATGCCTTTCACTGTGATAGCACAGAGTTTCATCAGTAGGATCCTACTGATGAAACTGTGTGCTATCACAGTGAAACGCGTCTAGGTATTCAGGTGCCAACAAGCATGTGTTATATCGGTGCTACTTCACTAATTTGCCTGAAATCCGTTTAATCTTGTGGAGCCCCAACGAAAGTGTGAGTGGAGCCTTTCAAACTTGTGTGTCTGAACCGCTATTGCGGCAACTGGCAGCCACTGAACATTATATTTCCAGCCGTGGTTACGGCTCTGATACGCGGCCGCTAACAGCTGATCCATTTGCATCCCAGCTGTATAGGTGTAGTAAGGAGCACGCTGTTTACATAGATCACAGCGCGAGCCTGACTGGAACACTGTATGTGAGCTCTTGATCCATCTATTTGAGCCTCGTTCGCACCCCCCACAGGTCTGAGCCTGTGGTGAATTGTTTGAGAGAAAACTGGGAGAGTGCTACTCTGTTCTACTACAGTGTGCGAACTATACTTACCTACAGGAGGCGAGAATGCCACACCAACACTCCTCATTACTCTACATTGGAGTTCCCTGTGGTAAGATCTCTCTAGTCACACTGGTTCTCAGGACATATTGTCCCTACATCTCTACGCATATATATTTTTTTACGGGACTGCCATTCATTAACAGCCTAGCTAGGGAGCATCTATTTTCCTTTTCCTTTCCGCTTAATCGTTTGCTGACACCAACATTTGGATTCTCAACCATTATATCCTTAGGCATTGAATATATACAACTCAAGTGCACCTTACTCATCGTTATATACCTAACTTTTATCCATACTATCAAATCCCTGCAGGGTTAGTTGTGAATTCAAATAGGTATATTTCTATATTATACAGTCTTGTTGTACGTTCTTTTATATTTAATTTTTTATGTGTATGTTTTAATAAATTTGGTATTTCTGAATTATATTCTGGTGTTGAAGTTATGCAAACCTTTACCATCATTATTTTTTGTTTAGTGTTTTCTTGTTATAGGGCTGGCAATCCCTATTTTAATGGTTTAAGTATTGGCATAGACACTTGTGGTTACTCTTGGTTGCCACTACACACAAGTTAACAAGACAGGTAAGAAAGGGGGGCCTCTCAATGCAGACAGGACGCCGTTTGCTAAATACAGGCATATTTTTGAGACGTACGCCTGGAAAGATAAGGCAGACTATGGCCTTCTTTAGTCAGGACAACAAACACAGGGCCGTGTCAAGGGAGTTGTCATGCAACTTAGGTGCCTATAATTGCCAATCCATTCCTTCTTAACTGTGAATCAGGCCCTTAGTTATGTACACTAGGAGAACCATCCAACAGAGTGGCCCATCCCCTTAGTAAGGAGGGTGGGAGAACATTTAAACTGTACAGTTCGGGTGGGTTTAAGGCAGTTCAGTGCGGATCAGCAGTTGTACAGAGCCCAGCACAGGACACTTAGGGTAGGGTTATGGCAGTGTAAGTGCTACTAACTTGTCTCCACAAGCTTACACTGTATAGAACATTGGGATTAATACATAAGGGCAAGTGCTATATATCACACAATGGACCAGCTTGGTCCATAGGTAATAGTTCTATCCATATACCAGAGCCTGGCTATATTGATAAATGTTTATATTAATTAGGGATGAGTGCTAAAAATATGGACTTATAGGTTACATGTGTACAAAGTAATGGATTTCAGAAAATTCTATTTGCCTACAAAAATCCCCTAAAAAGGTAATAAAGGAAAAAACATTGGATGAAGATTTAGCACCACCTTGTGGCTCACCTTGTAATTACAGTAACCATTTTATTTCTGTATCATATTTTTTTCCTGGATATTGTAATATTTATTTAAATTAACAATATGAATATTGAAACAATATAAATATTGAAACAATTACTTGTTAAGTTGTATATTTATGCATATTTTGTATTTCATAACTATGTTTATATCAAAGATATGTTCAGTTAATACAGTGGTGTCACTGGTACTGGTAGTCAGTTATCAGATAAACAGCACTTCTATTTTGCTGTTTCCGGTTTAGTTTGTAAGTCTATATATAGCATAGTATCATATATCCAGAATTTGAAAATAGGAGGAAATCAGGTGGAAAGTTACACCTGAGCAAAAACATGTTTAACTGCTGGGAAGGATAATGTCATCTTTTGCAAAGCATATTAGAGTTGAGTGGAGAGGTTCCCTAACCCAAGACTAAATACAGTATAAAATTAAAGCTTGCCAGTGTATGCAAAGAATAAAATTAATTTGACTCCCCCTGAAATTCAACATGGTTTGACCCAGGTGTAAAATGCCCAGGGTTGCCGACTTTTAACAGCTTCCCTCCAGGAGATCACAGAGGAAAGCTATAGAATCATGCAGGGGGCGGGGCTTAATTACAAAATGTATGCAAATTGCGTCATTAAGCCCCACCCCCTGTATAATACTTACCCGTTTTTAGCTGTAATAGGGATCGGGATGGGGCTTGATGGCGCAAATTGTGTCATCAAGTCCCTCCCTGTCCCTAGCAACACTAGTATAATAGTGTTGCTAGGCAGGGGGGGCAGGATTTGTGGCTGTGGTTTCCATGAAACCACGGGCCTCAAGTCACTTGCGGGAGATTTGCAGGCTCTTCCGGGATACTGGGAGAACGGCCCGAATTTTGGGAGTCTCCTGGACATTCCCGCAGAGTCGGCAACCCTGAAAATGCCACTTGGTTTGCTCTTATTTTCAGACTCTATATCCAGTCCAATATCCTCTCTACCATAAATGAAGGTGACATTAAAAGTCATTAAATTCCAATTTGGGTGTTTACTGTAAGCTATATTTTCCCTTTACTTAAGTTCATCCAGTGCTATTTGTATAAAAAAAAAGTGTGCCAATAGACTCCTAATATAACAAAGTGAATAGCTCTATTGCAGTAAAACAATCCCAAGTTATAGCACCAGTTCATTGCAGACCCACAGAAGGCGCTCCTGCAGTCCTGAGTTTAATGTCCACTGAATTGATAGCTGTAAACATAAATATGTATGCAAATCATTATTTACAACTAGATATACTTGTATACTTGTATAATTATTGTTAATGTCCTATAAGTTCATTATCTCTCCCAAGACTATATACGGCGACAGTGTGAGAGCCCATCCTGGTATTGTAAAGAAATGGGATTGCTTTGGAAAATGTTTTGGTATTTTCAAACTTTGTCATTTGTCTTTGAACTTTATAAAATGTTGGGGAGGTGACGTGGCTTGGAAGCCATTATATGGGGTTACAATACACATTGGCGTTGGCACTTAACGTTGGCAGTATGAGTCGCTGCCAGGTACTCTCTCAGGTACCTGCTGACATGTGGGGCCACAAATCTAATCTGCCTATACACACACCAAACAGTCTTTAGGGATGAGGCCAACATTACGGAGGAGAGACTCAACTGCCTTGTATTGACCCGATCCAGGGGTGCGCATACGCCGGATGACGTGACGTTTTTCTCTACTGCGCATGCTCAGAACTGAAGAGTATGCATCCACGGACTATTCAGATCAAAGCACAATTGAGTGATGGCAGCGTGCGTTCTGATCGCTGTGTAGAGGGAAGCAGTCGATATACATTAAGGGAAGGCCCAAGCTAGTGCATCCGATCCAGAGCCAAACTGTCAAAACATCAAAACATTTGCACCTGCTTCAAATCATGTCTGAGTCCAGGGGTTCATATCCTGCGACCTATTTCAGACTCTTCCGTTAGAATGTGACACTATAAACGCTTGACATCGTTGCTGATGTATTGTGCATGCATTCATTCATTTCTACGTACAGTAAGAAAAAAATAGGTTTTTTAAATAACTTTTTTAAATCACATTTTCATAGTTTTAGTGCTTTCATATTACAACTGAGGAATTTGCACTATTCATAGCATTTTTTCACAGTTTATAATACAGTACAGTACCCTTCTCTTGCGGAATGTATTTGGCCTTGTAGCTGCTGTGAGCTTTGTTTCTGTGTACCTGAATGCTACGATCTGAGAGACACCGTTGACAATAAAAGGTTAGTATCTCTGTTGGGCGCTGAACAAACTATCTAAAAAAATAACCTAAAAGCAAACAGGTGAATAATCTCCTAAGGAAGTCTCTCAATAACCTTCTTAAAGGGTGAATAGCTGGTATAGAGGTGTCTTGATTGGAGATCTCAATAACATCCCAATAATACCAATAAAACAAGAAGAAGAAAGATACAATTAAAAATACAATTTAATCCAAAAACAATAACTGGTAGCTGAAACTGATGTCAGCATCACAAGTAGTATACAAAAAACACAATAATAAAAATACAAATGAAATACCCCTAGAGGATGATAATAATCCCTAGTGGGAATATGGACACCGTCAGCAAAAAATGTCTATACCCGGCATGCTGCAGATGGAAGACAAGAGTCCCGTGGTGACTGTGATGGACGTGAAGTGCCCGGGAAGTGTCCTGATGGTACAGACAGTCGATGGTCGGGATTGTGCAGGAACCAGGGAATGGAGAGTCATGCTGGGGAGTCCAGGAAGTTACCCACTGACGCGTTTCGAGGGTCAAAGCCTCTTTCTCAAAGTGGTAACAGGTAAGTGTGATGCCTTGCTATTTAAAGTCCTTGGGCAGCTGAGTTGGAGACTGAGCACCTGTTTGTAATGTGCTCATCAATGGAGCAGTAACGCTGGATCGTTATAAAAAGTAAAAAGTAAAAGATAAAACCGTGGTGGTATGGCATAATACAGACTCTAAAAACAGCAATCATCATTCCAAAATTCTTTAAAACATCAAAACAATAATGAATGAATAAAAACGGGGAGATAAATATAAATAAGGAGTATTAAAAATGTATATACCCCCACAGAGGTTCAAACCTATGGCCTCCAAGTCATAAACCCGTGAGTTAACCACTGGGCTATGCCCATGGCTAAGGAAGATGTTGAGTAAAAACCTCATATACAGAACCAAAAGAGAAAAAGAAAACAGTGGAAAAGTGGCCGGACTGGCAACACTGATGGAGAAGGAGCAAGTGCGAATAAGAGCGCTCCCGCAATACTTAATAAACAAGAGACAAGATCATTAAATAAACAGTGCAAGCATCCTAATAAACGGATAGATAGTGATCTGGACTAATACCAGCTATACATAACTACGTACAGTAAAGACATGAGTGAAGAAGGATAGACCTAGTGGCAGTCGTAAAACCTAGTGGCAGGTGTGACCTGAGAACCTGCAATAGGTTCACATCTATCTAACCAAGGGAAACAAAATATAAAAAATGGAGTGAATCCTATAGTGTGAATGGGAAGTGCCATTGTGTAACAAAAGACCATCCTAACCATAAAATAAGCATGGGGGCACAGTGAAAGCAGCAAAAAACGGACAGATGCCTAACTAACTGGCATATGTCTCACAATAGAGATCATTCTAATAAACAAATAGATAGTGATCTGGACTGATACCAGATATATATAACAACGTACAGTAAAGACGTGAGTGAGGTTGGATGAACCTAGTGACAGTAGTAAAACCTAGTGGCAGATGTGACCTGAGAACCTACAACAGGTTCACATCTAGCTAACTAAAGGAGACAGAATGAGAGACACCGTTGTTGTGTGCGTTTGGATCGCACGGAGCCCGCATTACTTTTATCATTTGCTCTCAACTGCATCGGGCCATAAGTCTCCAGCGATGACAGTGGGACTTGAGTCTTTTATATATTTTTATGAATGCCTTTATTCAGATTCCCTCGCTTCAGCTCTGGTGGGGTCATCTGCAGCATTTTGGTTGTCTCAGGATAGAGACTATGGGCCGTATCCAGAACTACGTCTAGACGGCCGTAATACACTGAACAGTAGCTACTGCGCATGCGCAGTAGCTATTGTACGTAATCTGCGTATCGTTTCGATACGTAGATTGCGTATATGTGGTCTTTTAGACCGCATATACGCAATTTACGTGTCGAAATGATACACAGATTACGTACAATAGCTACTGCGCATGCGCAGTAGCTACTGTTCAGTGTATTACAGCCGTCCATGGAAGACGGCCGCAGTTCTGGATACGGCCCAATGATCCGGATTCAGTCCTCCGCATGCTTTCCGTACGTCTTAAAGTCCGCACAGAAGAGGGGAGTGAATTTCCCTGTCACTCCACTCTGTTGTGCAGACTATATGGCGGATAAGCTGCCATAAGACTACATTAACACAGACGTGCGGAGCAGTGATCTGTATGACTACTTATCTGTGCGTAAGTAGCTAACTCAGCCCATACTCTCCCCCTCCCCGGCCCACCTTGCATACTTTTTGCGGGTCAGAGGGGAAGAACCCTTCAGATGGATCTCCTATCGTACGGAACTGAGTTCCTATGCGCCCTCCCCTCCTGACACCCCACTAATGCACTTTGCGCACGTAAATAGGGCATCGTACTAAACTCTGGATCCGGTCCTACATCCAGATGTACCCATAATGCAACCGGTGTGTGAAAAAAAAAATGCTACATTACTTTTGCAAATGTGTGGTATATGGGATGCAGAACGACTTATTTTCAACACTGATACAAGAGACAGTTGACTGTATCAGTGTCAGAATTAGCTGTAATCAAGAAAATGTCCTTTTTTGAGAATGGGTATTATGTGGAATATCCCTATTTCCACAATTACCCATCCCCAATAGCAGATTAAGGTTAGGCAGTAGGACAAGGAGGGTTAATGTTAAGAAGACAGAAGTGGAAGGAAATGGTTAGGCTGCGGGACAGGGAGGGTTAGGGTTAGGCTGCAGGAAAGGAAGGGATACAGTTAGACTGCTAGAAGTGGAAGGTTAGGGTTAGGCTACTGGACAGGGAGGGTTTAGGTTAGGCTAGAAAGGGAAGTTGAGGGTGAGGGTTAGGGGCAAGTTACCATTGGACATCTTGTGAAAACATCCCCATCAATGCTCTACAGGGTGTGTTTCATCACAAAGCAGTTGTTCTAACCGGCGAACCACACTGGTGGTATATACTGTTAGATTATGTTGAGCCTATTAAAGAGTCTAAGAGTAGATAACATTATGTTATATACTATACCGCTAGTTATTGCATAAAAATGTAGGGAATAGACACTGGATGTATATAGCAAGACTCAAGCTGCTTATGCACAGGCTGTCTAGGTATCGGCAAACCCTAGAAACATAAATACACAAAAAAGTCTGGTAAATAACGCTATTGCCGAGTGTGGGTCCATGCAAAGAACGGCCCTATTTCGATAGGGCCATTCTCTCCCAGACAGTTTCGAATTGGCTGGGATATCGATTGCTTATGCCTCACAGAAGTATAGCAATTGATCCCTGGATCATTGAATCCTTCCCCTAATTCTAACCCTAACCTTCCCCTTCCATTACCCAAACCTCCCTTCCCCACAGCCTTACCCTAACCCTAACCCTCCCTTATCCGCAACCTGACCCTAACCCTCCCTTACCCGCAGCCTGACCCTAACCCTCCCTTCCCCGCAACCTAACCCTAACCCTCCCTTCCCCGCAGCCTGACCCTAACCCTCCCTTCTATAATCCTAACACTAACTCTCCCTTCCTAAGCACCTAACCCTACCCCCCCATACTAAAATACCCAGGAGAAGTTACTTACCTCTCCGTTCGAAAAAGAATGGGCGAGTACACTCACACATTCATAAAAAAAATTCTAAAATGGCTCCCTATTCGAAATAGTGACCATCGGACCGGAGACTGCAACCGCTATTGCCCAGACTTTGTTTTGTGTATTTATTGCTTAAAAATGGTTCATACGGCTAGAGATCCATATTCAGAGTTCCGTTTGGAAAAAGTACACAATTATACGAACTGCAGTTGCAAGGTAACACACATGACACTCCCCTCACACGGACGGGTTGTCCTTGACTTACGGGTGCCTCGACCACTCTTATCTTTAAGTGTACATATCCGAGCGTATAATGCCTCCGTACGTGCGTATCTACCTAATCGCGCCCTCAAATGGTCATTTAAATGCCTCCCTCACCCACTTACACAGATCTTTCTCCGGACGGATTATAACCACGCCCCTCCATACGCAGTTTCTCACGTGCGAATCACAAGTCCGTGCCTACTGGACTTCCATGCATAAAATCAACTTAGATTGCGTAAATAAAGTTACTACGCGTGCGCAGTTCATCCGATCCTAAAAATACGCACGGAACTTCCCGCAAAAACGAATCTCTGAATACGGCCCATACTTTCTAAAGTAAGTCAGGACATTAATAATAATGGGCTGGATCCAGACCCCTGCACGTTCTCCGACTGTACAGGGGTCTGTCCGTATGAGAGAGAGAGAGGGGACTGCATGCCCCCTGTCACTCCCCTCTCTTGTGGGCTTTAAGCCTACCATAAAGTGCTTGTGCGGATCAGCGGTCCATATGATGTGTGAGCCCCCTCCCACACTGTACATCTTGCATGCTTCCCCCCGCCCACTTTAGCAGGCGGAGGGGAAGAACAGCCCATTTGTACGCAAATGGGCCGTACGGAACTATGGTAACCCTAGCGTAGCATTGCGTGCGTTAGTGACCTGTCAGGCGCAGGTCTGGATCCGACCCCATATTACGTTGAAGGTTTACTGCATTTAGGAGGTGCACAGGAAGGCTAGCCAAGCAGAAGGAGAATGGAAAGACTGGTCTGACCTTTAAGAACACTACTAACCTACACCCTAAAGAATACAGAGGTCAATGATGATTCTAAGCACGTCACATATTAGAAATTCTGCGTTGGAATGTACTCTCAGTTATCGGCACTGTAATTTCCATAGCCAAGCGATAAATTAATATGTTTAAAAATCTCTAATTGAGAGGTGTAATCATCTTATGATTAATTAACACTACCAAATGAGGATGCAATTTTAACATTCTATTTAGGATTCCCAGACGAATTAAACTGTACGTCCAGGAAACTACATGTATTATTAACTCCTTGGGACTCATCATGATGTCATAACTAACATTTCAGCAGCACAGCGATAAACATCGCCAGGTGTGTAACTATAAGGGGCGTCCTGGACAAAGGACTCCTTTCAGTGCGCTCAGCTCCGAGTGGCATAACTACTGAGGGATCAGGGGTTGCCGGATGAGAGAGATGGTCCTTTGGCAGATGCCCACCCTGCCCCCAATGAGGACATGCCAGAGGCTGCCAGCTTAGATAACTCTCAGCACACTGTCAGCTGTTGCCAATACATTTCTAAACAGCACTCAGCATTCAGATTTAGAGTTGATCTGTGTCTAAGCTGCCAGCAAAGATCTTTGATAATCTTGGTATGGGTTTGTAAAGATATGGCTTTGGCTTGGAAAATGTTGTGGCATTTTCACAATTAGCAGTGTCTTCTGTCTTTGATGTTTTTAAAATGTTGGGGAGGTGGAGTGGCTTGGAAGCCATAATATGTGGTTACACCTCACATTAACATTGGCACTTACCATTAAAAAATTGACATCTCCCACTGGAGCACTGCAGTGTCATGCTTCGTGGCCTGGTGCTCTCAGGTACCCGTTGACATATGAGGCCAAAAAACTTAACCTCCTATTCACACCCAACATTTGCTCAACAGGTTTATTAGTCTTTGGACTGAGGCCAGCATTATGAAGGAGAGACTCTACTGACCCTATGTCTCCAGGGATGGACCCTAACAGTTGGACCAGTGGCAACACACAACTGAATCCACACTTAGCATCTTGTATTTGAGAACACACTATTTTCTCATCACAAAAAAAATCATGCAAAATTGTTCCATAGCTTTTATCGGTACAAAACGCCATAAAATGTATCAAAATTCTGTAATTGCGTAAATGCGTAACTTTCATATGTTCTGAAGAATGCCCTATCAAGACTCTTGCCCTGTGCTCTATCAAGACTCTTGCCCTGCCCCCTTGATACAAGACCAGAGATGCTCAGATGCATGGATACAGCAGGTCTCAGAACCACACGCATCCTGCATTTGGTACCAAGTAATGTAAGTTGCAGTCCATTTTTAAGGGGATCCATAGTATCACAATCCCTTTGCCCACTCTTCTTTAAAATGTTACACTTCTCAATGTTTCTTTAAGAACAGAAAAAAAAGGTAGAAATAAAAATAATACATTTGTAATTTATCTGTTATAGTCTTTTGCTCCTAATTCAGATTGAGCACTCAGTGCAGCAGTTCAGCCATGCTCTCAGGAGACCAGGAGTGATTACTATATAATGACAGGACTGGCTGAATGTTTTCTTCCAACTACTGAAGACTGAGGGAGAATTAATTCATTCATTCAGTGTTCCACAGCAAGGGTGATAGATTCATGGAACAGTCTCCCTGCAGTTGTGATGACTTGTACAGCAAAATAATAAGAAAATGCATGGACTATTGTACAAGCTAGAGAAAGAAAACCTTAAACTAAATCCCTCTGCATTAGTTAGGATGCAAAACTCATCAAATGATTTATGGAAATCTTAGAACTAAACACAAAACCAAAAATGGCTACTAGAATGTCATAAAACACCTTGGACGTGAAGGCTGACCCTATGTGAAAAGGAGGGCCGGTATTATATAGGATATGCTGGTTTATTGCCTCTATTTGTTGCTGGAGGACCAATGGCAGAGAAACATTTTTGGGTCCCTGAAGCTTGAAATTTTATTGGGGCTCCTTCATCACCAGCAACAGTAGGACAACAGCCAACAAGCTGCAAAAGCCCAAATGGTGCAGAAGAGGGTGGTGCAGAGAAAATGGGGCATACAGTGAGCCCATCCCACCAGCAATAAGGTCCAGGTAACAGCTATTATATTCTTCTATGCACACAGTGACACTGACAGTAACTCTCTATTCTGTGCGCAGCCTGATCCCCTGATCGGAGCTGTAGAGTGTCTACTGACCAGCACTGATCAAAGGGGGTTTCTAGGTACTCAGATAGTCGCTTCAGTGTCCCTAAGGGGTTAGTGGCCCTGAAGCTTAAGCTTCATAAGTTTCATAGTAGATCCGCCACTGTGGAGAACCATAAATCATATCATAATGACAGTTGCTACAGTCACTGGGCCGTATTCAGAGATCTGTTATCTTGGCCAGCTCCGTGCGTATTTTTAGGCACGTTTCAAGTGCGCATGCGTAGTAACTTTTTTTTAGATAGTTCTATATGCGCAGAAGTGTCTCCTGGACGGACTTGTGAATCGCACATTGGTACATATGCAACATAAAAATATGCACAGGAGAATTTTAATAAAAATGGACAAGGGGAGGCATTTAAATAAAGGAAAGTGAGTGTGATTATCAATATACGCACGTATGGAGGACATATATGCACGGGACTGCACACGGAAAGTTACAGATGGTCTATGGAGGTGTAAGTCCCCGATAGCACGGCAGAGAGAGGGGAGTGTCATGGGTGTGAGGGGGTTTGGCATGCACCATGCGTGCGTATAATTGCGGCCCGATTTGGACACGGATCTCTGATTACAGCCCACTATAACGATAGATAATGCATTCTATTTAATTATGGCCTCTAAGCAAAATCCAACACTAACTGACTGGCATTGTCATTCATGACATTCTTTTAATATCCGAGAGGAAAGAATTAGTTTCATCTTAGGTGACATAGCTGTACATTCAACCTACATAAAGACAGGACATTGCCAGATTTTCTAAGCTACGGGTTTGGAAAAGTGGAGATGTTGCCTATAGCAACCAATCAGATTCTAGCTCTCACTTTCCTATTACAGACAAGAGAATGTCAGCTAGAATCTGATGGTTGCTATGGGAAACATCTCCACTTAGTAAATCTGTAAAGATGTTCTTCAGTTAAATGTATATAATGTCAACAATAATTACAGTCAACACCATAAGGTCAATTAATCATTGTTGATGGTAGTATGTTGACAGAAATAGCGTCCGACCTTCTAGCTAACCATAGGGTCAAAGTACAAATAGACATTATATACCTTGTCCCTCCA
>WWET01002078.1:206875-220908 GCA_011038615.1 Limnodynastes dumerilii
TATATATATATATATATACATACACACACACATATACTTTAAGGATCCAGATCCCCTGAAGTGCGGTATTTGAGCATACACATTTGCAAAATGTGAATGTTTTACACTCGTGTAGTACTATGGTTGCTGCATAGTGAGGCAGAGATGTCTAAGTGTATTATCCAGGAGTTGGACAGGTTAGAATATGTTTGTTTATTTGTTCTTAATAAAACTAACTGCTGCTAGTTGTACCCTTCACATCTACTGGAACAAGGGCCTCCGTATATCTAGGAGACAGTGTCTCACTACCTGTCAAGAGAGAGGAAGAGAGAAAGAGAGAGCCATACCATACAGACAATATCCTCGTGAACGCTATACCATACAGGCCGCCATACAATACAGATAGTATCCTTCTGACCACTGTACAATAAATTCAACATTCTTGTAACCACAATGCAGTTAAAAAAGCTTGTGTCACAAAAACAGAAAACATTTGTAACCACAATACAAAAGAAGCACAGCCTTGTAGGAGCTAATTGTTATCCAGTTTGTGTGTGTGTACAGTATATATATCCATCCAATCTCTCCCCCTTGTGTATATTCAGTCTACCAATATTTCCCCCATGTGTGTCTCCAGCCTCCCAATATTCCCCCTTATGTGTCTCTAGTCTCCCAGAATTCTATTTCATGTATTTCCAGCCTCCCAATATTCCCCATCATATCTTTCCAGCCTCCCAGTATCCCCATCATGTGTCTCCAGACTCCCATTATCCCCAGAATGTCTCTCCAGCCTCCCAGTATCCCCATGTCTACCAGTACTACCTGTCGAAAGAGAGGGAGAGAGAGAGGTAGAGATAGGGAGAGAGAGGTAGAGAGAGGGAGAGAGGTAGAGATAGGGAGAGAGAGGTAGAGAGAGGGAGACAGACAGACACTGCTTATTCATTCCTTATAACTATGCAGGTCCAGCAGTTTATGGTGGCTGCTAACTTTCACACTGCAGGGTTGACTCTCTGGAAATCCGTGACTCCGGTCTGCCCTGACAGTGTGATGGGCGGTGTGTGGCTCCTGGTGAGAGATTTGTTACTATTGCCATAGAAATATTAAACAAATACCTCGAATCAAGTTTTTTTTGTGCGACCCAGAGTCTAAAGTCAAAAACCTGGGTTTTTGAGTGTGATGTCAAAGGGGTATAATTGATACAAGTTAACCTTATTGCTTATGTTAAATACTGACCTAGTTTGCCCTATTTTAAGCATTTTACACCAGAAATTGAGATTCATGAGATTAGGTGACAATTGTCCATTGTTGCTGCTATCGTCTCAGGTTCCTGTTCTTATATGACATGAGTGGAATCTGAAGTAGTCTGTGTGCTGTGCATTCAGAGCTGCTCTTACTGTAGTAACACATTGTTATTTCAGTTACTGTCACCTTCCTGTGAGCTTTAACCACTCTGGTTATTCTCCTCTGATCTCTCAATAACACGGCCCACAAAGAAGCTGCCTACTGAATGCTTTTTATTTTATGCGACATTATTTGTAAACACTAGTTATTCATATGCATGAAAATCCCAGGGGATTAGTGGTTTCTAAGATACTCTGACTACCTGTCTCACACAACAATCATTCCATGGCCTATATTACTAAGATCACATTTCTTCCCTATTCCAGTGTTTTGTTCTAAACAAGCCGGTTTATTATATTATATAATATTTTATTATATGTTACAAAATGACAGTGTGTTTTTTGTTTTTTATGCTTGAACCAATCCATGGGTCAGATTTTACGCATATGTATAGGGATACAGTCGCATACATAGGCTTAGCTATAATGGGTGCAGGGTGTTCAGTGCACATGGGCCCCTCAGAACAGGGGGCCCTGTGGCATTCATCCTGCACCCAAGTCTCTGCATATCAGGGTTGGCAGGGGAAGGGGGGCCCATTCGGCATCTATTCCTCCAAGATCTCCCCACCCTTCCCCTGAGGTGGGACTGTCCCGAATCGCGGGCTGCAAAATGGACGGGCTGTTAAAAATTGTTGATATCACCGCTCTCCGCAAATTTCTAATCCTGCTAACAGCAGAGGCCTGGCTTTTCATGTTTATAATCCCAGCCTTTTGCAAAACTAAATATTCATAAATCTACCTTCTCTCTAGTGTGCATGACTTACAAAGCGCATACTCCAACATGGCCCAAGATCCGATGGGAGCATGAAACTCCCTCTGTTGTAGCTGATTGGATTGGGTTGCCAACATCACTCTGTGATGCACCAAAACTCTGGAAGCATTATGCTATTGGATTGTTATAATCATTATCATCATCATAAGGGGTAACAGGGGCAGAAGCTGACCCTTAGTAACCCTTTATTAACTGAGACAAAACACAATTTTGACTAAGAATTCTTAATAATACTATCATCGGGTATTTGAAGAAAATATGTTTGATAAACAATTTGCACGTCCAAGTAAATATACTAATGTTTTTCATTAACATCTCACCACTGGGTGTCACTGCTCTGCTATTGCTTATGAATAGTCTCCCCAGCATCACATGAATAAATGTATATTAGTAGAGTAATAAGGCGTAATTTATATCCATGTGTGACACTGAATATTTATAGAACACTGAAATGGTAATAAATCTTACTTATAAACAATTTACAATGGCTTTATATTAATGAGACATCTTCAGTTGTTGCTTTAACTTATTTTGTGACATACAGATTGATTTTTCTCATAACTTATTAGGGAATCTTACTATAATACATGGCCAGATGCAAATTAGAACATTTTCATCTGGTAATTTACATTCTACTAGTAAACTGAGCCATAAACAGTGCTCTGCCATCTCCCTTTTTCTTAATTCCTCTCTCCCGCCCCTCTACAATAAATCCCTCTCCTTTCCATTAGATCTGATTGAAGGCTCCCTGAGAAATACAAAACCCCTACAGGCAGCACGGCTAATTCATTTTTGATCCTACTTAGGATATTTTAATACAAATCAGAAATGGTATTTAAGTTTAATTCTATTTTTTAATATAACCAAGTCTTTCACTAATAATTAGATCCCCTAAGTAGATTTTTTTTTTAAGTATACACATGGGGTCTATAGAACCATTGGTTCTGCATATGGTAGAATGAACATTGAAGTTAAAAAAAGACCAAATATTTCTGTATTTATATTATAGACTGTATAAAAAAAAATTATATATATATATTACATCATGGTTGCTGACTCTCCCATAGTGTCCAGTAGACTCCCGAAATTTGGGCATTTCATCAGTATCCCGGGATAGTAGGCAAATCACAGCCTCAAACTCTACCCCCTCTCTATCACTTCTATCACCACTGTGAACCTAGCATTACTCAGGATGGTGGTGGTTTAATGACATCATTGGCAGCATCAAGCCCCACCCCATCTCTAGTAACAAGTTGAATAGTAGCATTGATAGGCAGGAGGTGGGGCTTCAGGTCATGATTTTGCATAAAGTCGCATCAAGTCCCATCACATACCGGCATCTCTTACTTCCCCCGAGATCTCACGGAGGGAAGGAATTGAACTCTGATTTACATACTGTACATTTGATCAAATAACAAAATATTCCCCCTTCAGAAAGGGTATAAATGCTAAGGCCATGTTCACAGATCCGTTTTTTTAAATTACGCAATTATACGCACGCACGCAGCAAGGCCACACCCAACAAAACCCATGACACTCCCCTCTCACGGCCGTGCAATAGTAAACATACGCCTCCATAGACCACCTCTATCTTTACGTGTGTACATATGTGCGTATATCTATGCTGTATGTGCGATTCTATGTAACCGTGCCCTCAAATGCTTATTTAAATGCCCCCCCACCCTCTTTCATGTAACTTTTCAGGCATGCGCAGTGAAAAATACGCACGTTACTTCAAAATGAATCTGTGAATACGGCCCGTAAGGTGGGACAAACTTTAACAGAAATATGGCAACAGTAACAAGAGAGGAAAAAGAGAACAACAACTGTTATTCTTATCTTCAACAAACAATAAATAATGTTTTTTTCAATATTATTTTTTCAGGCAAAAAAGTCTATTTATGAACAGCAGTAATGCCACTTTATAGGTTATTGGAGCGACCTCATCTAGCCCTCCAGAATGACATTAATACATTAGAGACCGTACAAAGAAGAACAACTACAATATGATGCATGACATGTCACAAAACATATGAATAAAGACTAGAGGAGCTGAACATGTATAGCTAGAAGCAGAGAAGGGAATGAGGGGATAAAGGAGCAGTTTTCAAATATATTAAAAGGGCCAGATTTACTAAGATGTGGGTTTGGAAAAGTTGATATGTTGCCCATAGCAACCAATCAGATCTCATTTAACTATTACAAACTAGAGAATGTGAGCAAGAATCTGATTGGTTGCTATTGGCAACATCTCCACTTTTCCAAACCCGCAGCTTATTCAATCTGGCCCAAGAAGTTTCAATCTGGCCCATAGAAAGAGTAGCGTAATGATAACTACAATGTGTACAGTCTAGAAAGAAAAAAAGAAAAGGAAAAAATTTGCGCAAAAAGAATCCTGCTGCTTTAAGAAAGTACACCAAGGGGGTCCCAACCCCTAAAAATGAATAAATGACCAAAGAGAAATCTGGTGTAAATTCTGATTAGCGCTGAATTCCCACAGTGGGAAGTGCCAGTAAATCTAAAAATATATAAAAGAATCCAATGAAATAAAATGTCCAAGGATAGGTTGGGGTTAGTAGTAGTGATGATGGTACTTGTAGTACTCCGTGGGCTTTGCCTGTACACCTTGCCCCCAAATGGGGGATAAATATAGGAGACAGAAAGGAATACAACAAAAATGTATTAATACAAATACTACACAGACAACTTTTAAAAAAGGAACAGAAATTCCTACCAGGAGGTGTTAAAATCAGGATGGTGCGAGTGGAGAGCCGATTCCGTTGTAAAGAAGGGTACCCAAATGAACTGGCTGCCAACAAGTCCCGTTCGCTGATGCTGGTAAGAGTCCTCCGTTCCTGTTCTCACCGCTGACCTACGCGTTTCAGACCCTCCCTGGGTCCTTTATCAAAGTCCGTCGGAGTACTACAAGTACAATGTGTACAGTGCTTGTGGGAAATAGGCCGTCCCATGCACTCCATGGGTAAAGCCCTCACCGTAACCAAAGTCTCCCAATGAATGTCATCTTTACCAGAACAGGGGTTTTGTAAGATATGAAAAAGCACTAAGACCCGGATCCAGATCTTTGTGAGAGACTCCCCTTGCTCATCCAGAGAGACAAAAGATCACCCTTACCTTGAAAGTTCTGTGCCGTCCTCACTGAAAATAGGGACAGCACGGTTTAAGATAGGGGGTGATCTAATGTATTCCCATACAATCAATGAGCGTCACCATCCTGGCCTACACAGAAGCTTGGATCCAGTGGGGATCCCACTGTGACTCTTAAAACCTTGCATCACAATGCCCTTACTGTATGATTACCAATGATTATGAATAGCACCCACTACTACCTCACTTGGTGGCTGGCTGGTTCCCAAATGAAAAGTAGCATCAGGAGTCTGTGTTCCATTGCGGTGAGCATGCACAGTACATATACAGAGCTGAACACTGTGTATATAAGTCAGCTCTCTTTATTAGTTCTGAATCACGCCAGAAGGAAAAGCAAAAAAATAGTTGTCTGGGGCAGAATCAGCAATGACACCAATTACTTTTCTATTATTTTAAAGCATATTTTCACCTTTTATCACTATTACTATCACTGGGGTAGATCCATAACTACGTACGTGCGTGTATTTACGCTAGCCGCTAGCATAAAAGCGACCATTACTACTTACTACTGTCAGGAGTTACGATTGGAAAAGTTAAGGTAGGGTTTGGAAAGTGTAACATGGCTAAACTACGACTGACCGAGGGGAGTGATAAGGGGATAGTAAATACGCTAGTGTAAGTACGCTATGCTAGGAAACGTTAGCATAACGTAGTTCTGGATCTGGCCCACTATAACTAGTGTGCAGCTGTGGATCTAATCTCACGCTGACAGAATTTGCTGGTACTTTTAGTTCCACAGCAGCTACAACACCTCTGTAAGTCCATATACTAGACACTTCCCATTTTAATTGACATTGCAAATCTAAGTAATATCCTGTCATGCCAAGGAATGATACTTTAACTGTATATGATTGATTATTATCTGTATATGTAGATGGCTGTTCTCTTCTTGGTTTCAGGGGATTCAGGACTGTCTGTTAGTCAGCGGGTGGGCACAACTCCAGAAAAGATTCATGTATCCCAGAAAGAAGAGGCCGGATTTGCATGAGAGCGTGATACTAATACACAATGTACAAGAATCAGGTTCTATTCCTGACACTTGACAGGACTGTAACAGGAACAGACATATGCAGACTGGCAGTAGAGATGATGGATGGGGTATCACATCCCCTGAAGTCTATGCGTTGTCTGGCACTGTAATTAATTACAATATAATAAATAATAATTAACTAGAGATATTACACCATATCTGTGATTCGACTTCTATACAGCTGTCTAGGAAACGTGACCATATGCAGTCTAGGCTAGCAGGCAATGCCACGCGTAGACTAAGTTGGCAAAACACAACAATATGTGATCCAATATGGTATAAAGGGAGCAAAACTAGAAAATAGAAAAACAGAAGAAGTCATTTATTCATTTCATATAGCTGAACATCTCAAGCTGTATTCTATTAGAACATATATCAACATAGAAAATGATGGCAGATAAGAGCCACACGGTCCATTCAGTCTGTCCAGTGTTCTTTTTGCACTGACTCTAGACCATTTTGAAACCTCAAATGAATTGCAGATGTATGATATCTTATGTTAATCCCAGGCATGTTTAAACTGCTTTACTGTGTTTAGCTGGTTACACAATAGAGCGTGGATCGGGCCAAAAATCCCCAATGTGGTGCTGTTGGATTTCTGAAACCTCCCAGAAAGGCTCTAAAGCGATAATCACGTTTCAATGGATTCCTAAAGGATTTTCGTTCTGAGGGGACGATATCGTGGGCAAATCCAATTATCGGATCTTGTACCTCTAACTCAACCTCCTGGATGCAGTTTCCCCATCTGTCTGACTCTTGAATTACAGGCAAGTACAGCAGTAATATAGTAATGAAGGCTCTGCATGCTGCTAGAGATATAGGGCAGTATGACCGCTATACTTGGCGGCAATTAAAGAAAGGTAGAGGTGCCACACATTGGTTGGAGTTTCTCCGTCAGCCAGCGAATTAGAAAGCTGCACGGATCTCTTGCCATGATTGACAGGAGGCCCATGCATCCAATCAGTGCAGAGACTGACGAAAGTCCCATGCAGCCAAGCAACACTTTCCTCATCAGCCAAGATTATTACTCCCAGCAAGTGCAGTGTGTGGCACCGATATCGGGACCTTTACCCAGGGGAAAATCCTCCCAATTATCCGAACTCCTGCTGGGAGCGATAATTGCTCTAGTGTGTAGCCAGCTTTAGGTCCGGATTCACAGTTACGTAGTTTTCGTCTTACGTACGCTGTTTTAAGAATTGAGCTATTACCCATGCGTACCAGCTTATTTACGCTATCTACGTACCATTTCTGTACGCATAAACCCTTTCAGTGCATGGCCACATGTTCTAATTCCCTTAAAATTCCACTCTCCTCTACTTACATAGTTACATATGCACATTATATAACAATATTTTGTGTACTTGATACGAATGTTTAATATGCTCAAGTTCTCTTTATTTTTACTGTGTTAGACATAATTGTACTTGACAATCTCAATATGCTTTTAATATTGTATATATTGTATCATTGTTCTGCATGCCAGATGCAATTATCAGTTTGTGTGTTTATTATGTATAGATGGAGAACTGCACTGTGTTACTCCATTACTTCTGTGTATTGCTTGCAATTCCCAGACTATGTGAGGTCTATAAGCAGGGCCAGATTAACAATGGGGCTAATGGGACTGCAGCCCCAGGCCTCCATCTGAAAATAGGCCCCCACAGACTGCAGTGCATAAGGATGAATGTCAGGAACTGATATCCTCTTCCAAAGCATACTAAATAGTATGGGCCCTTGATAATTTTCAGCCCCAGGCCCACATGATCCTCAATCCGGCCCTGTCTATAAGCACAGTGCCTGTAATCACCAACTACACAGAGCCAGGAACTATCAATGTACCTGTAATTATCAACTGCCAGGAACCAGCACAATGCCTGTAATCACCACATTCCCTGAGCCAGGAACCAGCATTGTACCTGTCATCTGCAATTTCCTACAGCCAGGATCTGCCACAGAACCTGTAATCAACAAAAACCTGAAGTCAGAAACCAGGAAAAGTGTCCGTAGCCTTCACATGCCTGAAGCTAGGAACCAGCACATCACCTGTGTCCGCCAACAAGCATAGTGCCACTGCAATCACCAAATGCCTATAGCCACAAACTGAGTCTGTGCCTTTAATGACTAGCTGCTTGAGGCCAAGAACTGGCACTATGTCTGTATCCATGATCATCAAGCAGTAACGTGTCCTTGGAAACAGTATTGAAACATTGACAATTGAATTAGGAAGCATCTAAGTTAAAGTAGCAATGTACCTTAAAATAACAATAGATGTCTGTCTTTTCTTGTACACTTTGAAACACAGAATAGCCGGTCTCATAGCAATCACTAGTGCCCCGCTCTCCTATGTGCGGTGTTATGAATCAGATATTCCATATGTTTACCCCCGTGCGGAGGCTACACATGGAATTTCTTTCGGTTCAATGTCTACAGGTCACTCTAGCCAGACAATGTATAGCACCTGACATGGATGTATTTCCATTATGCTATAAATCCACATATTGCAGCATTGTGATTAGTTTTACTGTGTATATTAAGTCATCACTTCCTGTAATCCTGTCAATCATTCCTGTAATCCAGGAGAACCCGGAGGGAAGCCATAGATTGCTGAAAGGGGCAGGGCTTAATGACGTAATTTATGCAAATCGCATCATTAAGCCCGCCCCTGTCAATCATTCCTGTAATCTCTAGTGCATAGGTTTCCAAACCAGTTCTTAAGGCTCCTCAACAGTGCATGTTTTCCAGATCTTCCTACAGAACAAGGTATATTATTATACCACCTGCTGGTCTTTTAAACAGTCAATAATGAACACACCTGTGCTCCAGCAAGGAGATCTGGAAAACATGTACTGTTGGGGAGCCTTGAGGACAGGTTTGGAAACCACTGCTCTAGCTTTACATGGGGTGGACAGGGCTTGATGACATCATCAAGCCTCACCCATCCCTAGTAACTCTAGGGATTACAGTAGTAATTGATAGCTGGTCAGGGCTTGCAGGAGCTTTGCCGGCTCTCCCGTGATACCGGGAGAACTGCCCAAATTTTGGAATATCAGGGAGAGTCCTGGGTAGAACTATAAATGACATGTAAACACTTGCAGAATATCAATACTCTAAATAAACAAAAGCCTAAAGGGCTGGATCCAGACTTAAGTAAGTGCTTGAAATTAGTTACTCCTGGGCTAAACCATGTTGATTGCAGGGGAGTCATATTTCATCTGTTGTAAACAGTATTAGAGTTGAGAGGTGATGTTTCCTATCTAAATAACAGTGTGATAATAAAGCTGGTCAGTATCTGTGTGCAGTAAGCAATTCAAATATATATCCCTGCATGTAAAGAATACAATTACCTTGACTCCCCCTGCAATCAACATGGTTTAGCCCAGGAGTAACTAATTTCAAGCACTTACTTAAGTCTGGATGCAGCCCAATGTGCCTAATCCAAATAAAATCAAAACTAGAACTGAGACCGGGAAGGCCTTTTCTAAAACCAAAGTAAAAATTTCCATTGAAATGTCTGTCATTTGGTCCATATAAAAATAACATTTTCAGAAAGCAATGATCCAGCCTAAGGCAGAGGCACTGGGCCTTGTTCTTCCCTTAGGAAGCAGTAACATCCCAATTTTACATGTAAAGAAGTGTTTTTGTTGTAGCTCCTGGTGGTGACGCGGTGCATGGCCTCAGCAATGCTGTGCACTTGGAAATAAATAACTCAGAAATAACATCATAGCGTAACAGAGATGAAACAGACAGCTGGAGAACAGTCAGAGTAAGGGTCCCATGACACCAATGAGGAGGGAGGAGAGGAATATCTGGGGTTCTTCCAGGGACACTAATCATTCCTTATCCTGCAGTCACCTGCTCCTGCAAAACGTAAATCATTCAAACCAAGAATAAAACAAGACAAACAAAAAAACACACATAGAAAAGGCAGCCACCAAACACCTGATTGCATATTGATTATAGACATTTCTGGAAGATTATGGACAATATGAGTGTTTAATAACATTTTAATTTGCCTGGCAGCAACCATGGATCACTGTCATGGCTGACAAGGGGTCCTCTCCCCACCACGGTTAACGGGGGAGCTTGGGGATGCAGTCATAACTCATAAAGACTCTGCTGTATGAATTTTAAATCCCCAGACCCAAAGTACCAGATCCAAACCTCCGCTATGGCTGTGGTCGCAACTCCAGCCACAGCAGTAGTGGAGCTCCGGTGCCGGAATCCTGCCGCATCCAGAAATCAATATGGGCAAGGGGAGGCCACTCCCTCACTCATGTAGAGCTCCGCCCCAAGTTTAAGATTTCCACATCGTCCCATAATATGGGGACAGTGCAGGAGTCTGGATCGTAAAGGTTGAAGCCAGCCCTTACTGTACTATCACAGACCTTCCAACATGACCCATTACATTAGGTGCAATTTGAACCGCTCCTGAGCTTCCAACTGTCACTCACCTGATTCAAATGAATTAACTGAGATTTAAAAAAAAACTATTTGCCTCTTCAACAAAGATGGTTACCATAGTAACTGACAGTTGGAAACTGAGGAGTAGAGTATTTTATACCTAATGGGATGGGTTGGAGGATACGGTATTAACATGGCTCCCCCCTCCCACAGAGTGGAACCAATTCCTGTCTTTGTGCTGTTCCTCGCTGTTCTGGATCAGCCTCAATGTGTCCTTGATTAACCAGACTGACTAAGAAAACATCTGTATGATTATAAATACACGGAATAACTGAGCCCTTTTCATAATTATTATGTGTTTTGATTCTTAATAAAAAGAACTGATTGAAGTGCTAAATGACAAAGTCAATACCCATCATTACCTAAAATCCATTGTGTCTCTCTGGTGATTTCTGTCATTTGCTTGGCTACCTCTTAATGAAAACATCATGTTTACTTCCACAGTTTGCTGCACCTAAGCGGTTGATTTGTAGAATTGTGTCACATACATGCTGGACATTGATGCAATGGAAATAATTAGTTTGTTGTATAGTTGACATTTCTATGTCATTGGTGTCCACTGCCCCTATTTTGTGCACAAGACCACTGTTTATGGACACAATAGAGATCTCTCTTGGTGGCAGGTTAATGAGTTGGGTGATGCCCAGCAAGGGACAAATTAATACATTTTGGGAAAGCATAAGTGGAGATGTTGCCCAAATCAACCAATCAGATTCTAGCACTCACTTTCTTATCACATATTAGATGATGTCAGCTAGAATCTGATTGGTTGCTATGGGCAACATCTCCACTTTTCCATTCCGGCAGTTTAGTAACACTGGCCCCAGGAGTCAGTGCACACAGCATTGCTAGTCTACCACCTGGAGGCCTGTGCTGGAAAGACCAAGATCCACAGAAATGTAACACTACCAAAAATGTTGTTATAGGTTCTTGGTCATCAGCAAAATGACAAGTGCCTGATGTTTCCTTATAGGCCTATTCTTTATACTGGCCTCAAACCCTATCAGCTTTGGTTGATTTCCGATTTAACGCTAATCTATTGGTCAGGTCTGGGCAGTTATGTGTATTGTAGGAACAGAGCCATTAACCAATGCTGAAAAAAACTGTGATGTAAGCAGAAACTGGTGGCAGCAGGTTACCTCAGGAGGTTTCATGATTAATGTTTACTGAACCAGTAGGTGCTGTGCAGGAGTATGCAGTCACCTCTGCTTCAGGGAACATATGGCAAGACCGGCTCTATGCTGAAATTACTGAACCATGGAGTTATGGTCTGCAGGAAGAGGTTTTTATTATTAATGTAGGATTGCACAGTGTGGGTGAAAAAGATGACCATTTATGTTTGGTTATAGTAATAGTCATGTTGTGGCATGCAGTATGTATAAGTATAGGCCTGTGTATAGTATATACTCGTTCTTGGCTTAGGGAGAGCTACTAATGTCAAGGTATTCATGATAATGGAACTGAGCCATATTAGACTCAAATGGGATTAATGCCATTAGTGGGGACCGGGTTATAAACCATGCTATTCTCATTAGTTAGTTTGACAGGAAATGTATGTGTAATGGAGGCACACAGGAAAGTTTGGGACACGCCCTATCATGGGCCGGCTGTAACAGCAGGCTTCTGTTAATTGTACACCAATCAATTCTAGCTCTCACTTTCCTATTACAAACTAGAGAATATTAGCTAGAATCTGATTGGTTGCTATGGACAACATCTCCACTTTTCCAAACCCACAGCTTAGTAAATCTGGCCCTTTATGCTGGTGAAATCTTGACGGGATCATAGGGAGGGGCTTAGGGTTCACTTCATGAACACGTTAAAGATGTGGGACCGTGTTCACAGTGTGAAATAAGTACGCACGGATTCGCAAATATACGCGTCTAAGTTGCAAGGCAACACCCATGACACTCCCCCACACTAATGGATTTTTGCAGACTTAAGCCACCATAGGGCAATCTTAACTCTACGTGCGTATATTTGTGCTTAAGTTGCTTAGATACGTGCATACTTTCCTAACTGTAAACATATTAGGCCATTTAAATGCCTTCCCCCACCCACTTTCACTTAACTTCCTATGTACATAGGAACGCCCCTTCCGATGTATCTCACTAAGCACAGATTTTAAGTCCGCGCCTAATGGATTTCCATGCCCAAATCCTACGTAGCTTGCGTAATAAAAGTTACTATGCATGCGCTGTTTATTCGACCCTAAAAATACGCACGGGAAAAGTACCAAAATCGTAAGTGTGAATACGGTTTGTGTTGTTTAACACCCAATTTAATATGATTAAAGTTATATTTGGTTATGGTTTTTACAGGATCATAACAGGCCGTAATGAAATCATACCTCCCAATATTTACAATCCTGGAAACAGAACATATCATTTAGCCCTGGTCCCGCCCAAACTCCACCCATTTCCTCATAAACCCCGCCCCTTTGGGTACTGCTGCATGGAACAAAATAATCATAGGGCAATTGGAAGGTCATTTATTATACTTTAAAACTGTGCATACTGTGTGTGCTTAACTCATTTCTGAGATTCCCATTCCTGCCTTTACGACTCACTACAGTGGTCTTATCCTTCCCTTCTCTCTCCACACATCAGTGTCTGTACTAATTATGATATTAATCTGAGCTGCACACTGCACACTGTCATCTGTTTAATGTCAGGCAAAACTCTGCATACCATTCAGAGCTCACTGTGCTGCTGGGACACACCTCCATTTGCACAGTGGGAAGCAATGTCCTTAATTCTCTGACTCCCCGGCAGTGAATCCTCTTTTATATAATATTCAGCAGGTTGTTTACAAGCTCATAACGATATCCTTGAGATGCGTCATGCACAACACCCATAGTGACCACCAACGCCGTGACCACATTTCCCATTCAATGTCTCAGAGACACGTACACATATTTCCAGTATTGTGTGGCCTTCACCTGTGTAGTTGTAATCACCCTTTTATTTATGCAACAGAAGGACCAGCAAGACTCTAATCTAGACAGAGCGTTCTTATCGTCAGACAAACCGAGATAGGTGTCTGAGACAGCAGGTTTAGAGGTTAATGAAGAGAGAATTAATTACAAAAATTCTAATTGTCTTGATTCTAAATTCTAATTAAAGACTCATGGATTGTTAGTTGTTCTAATAATAATTAATTAGGAAAATTTGTTGTTAAAATCAGGGGCATTATACCCCCCCCCCCCCCCCCCCCTTCTCTACCC
>WWET01002078.1:234332-254248 GCA_011038615.1 Limnodynastes dumerilii
ATATATATCATACTGATATGAGAGTACCAGTTTTTTTATTACTTTTCAAAAGCCTTATTAGTGCGTTTAGTTACGTTTTTTTGAATCATAAGTAATTTTAAGCACCTAAACTCACGTCCAATTCACAGCTTATAAAGTCTGCATGTGCCTAATTATACGCAGGAAAGACTTACGTCCATATGTTGAACTCCCGGCAGGGGAGTGGTTTATCGGTTTCTATCTTTACTCTGAATCAGTATTGCGGATTTTTCATGTGTCTATATTTAAATAAGTTCACAATTTTACTTTTAAGTGTGAATCACCTTCCTGCCATTATCATCACATATCATGTTGAACTTTCTGACTGTGTAGAGCAAATGGATTGTATATGTGTCTGGCTGCTATGCTTGTTTCACCTCCAGAGAGATATTGAGGCACAAATAATGGTTTGTATGAGCACAGCTAAAAAAAAAATCAGATTTATTTAAATTTGAAAGACTAGAAAAAACTAGATGTGGTATTGCTACTTTAAGCATTTTGGACCAGTTCTCATGGCCGCCACCAGAATTTTTGGAGCCCGTGACACATCCGCTGTGCTTCGCCCCCTTAGTGTCACATAGGGGTGGGGTACCATGGACCACCTGCATTAACAGTGGGACAACATGCAGGAAACACCTTGCATTGGCCTGCTAATGTACAGCTCTCAGCAGCAAGTATCGGTGGCAGGACACTACCTGATACTGCAGAGCTAAGCTGAGTATCGTGGGCCCCATCAGCTGTGGTACCCCCCCCTGATGGCGGGCGGCCCTGCCACTTCTAGACCTCTGTCGCTGTGCTTTCAGCTCTGAGCACATGGAGTGGCATGAAATGCATGCTTGCTATGTTATAAAGATTGGAATCATATAAAAGAAACAAGGGCCGCTAGAGCATTAGACTATTACAGGCAGGCCTTTCCTATAAAGACTGATTGGAATGATGGAACTTTATTGAAGCTGAGCCCTGCATCAGAGAAATCATTGATTTCGCTAACACTGAGGCTTTGCTAAATGCCAAACTGTAGAGGATGAGGGAAAATGCGAATCAAACATCTGTTTGCTTGTTTGTTTCCCTCTCTGTCTCTCTGCATAGTAAATGGAAAACACTGTAAAGGCTAAAGAACAGAGGTCAATGTGTGATGTGATGGGAGCTGATAGCATGATGCATGTTCTAGCTCACATCAGATATAGTGCCGATTTCTTAGGCCAAGAGTGCAGAGCTGTCTTCAATCAAGCGCTTTGTTTACAGTTTTATGGGTCAAAGCCAATCACAGCAAATACAGTGATTAGTTGTTTGGTGAAGAGAGATGGTACAACGCCTTTAATAGCAAATCAATTACATAGATAGGAATAACAGAAGTAATGCAAAGGAAAACTTACTTGTCCTTTTCAATGTAAATACTGTCAGATTATTAAAACTGATGGGGGTGTAAGTAGAACTGCCCTCAGTATATCAGTACTTTCCAGTGTAGCGTAGGAGTGATATAGATGTTACGGTCTCCACATACCAGGGCGTGGAGTCTAACTGGGGCCAGGTCTTCACTAGGGCCCTTGATGGTGGGGTTAGACTAGTGCGGCAGACACCCAGCAGGTCACGGCCCCCAGTATGGCTCCTGGAGCAGCAATGATCGTTTGGGAGTCAGACATCACGACAGAGAGGGAGTGAGCAAGTAAAACAGAGGACAAGGGCTGACGGACTGCAGGGCCGACAAATGATACAAGGACACCAAATCCAGATACAAAAGTACACAGGGAAACACACACAGAATGCAGGACAACAAAGATTTGTAAGACTGATGCAAGGTAACAGGTTGCTGGGTACAGGGTAACGGAATCTAGGCAGGCACCTAGGCACAATGTAAATGGTCCAGACAGGTATACAGGAACAAAGTAACAGGATCCAAATAGGTATAGAGATACAAATTAACAGGGTCCAGATAGGTATACAGGAACAAAATAATGGGTCCAGAAATCAGGGAAGCAGACAGATATAGACTGAAGCAATAGACAAGACAGAGACCGGACAAGATCATACAGGAGTCCTGTGGAGACCAGGGCTAATGAGCACATGGTAACATAGAAAGCAGACTAGGGATAACAAGACAAAACAGAGCAATGCAAAGCAACACCAGACAATGGCTGGAGCAGACAATCCTGGACAGAGGCTAGAACAGACAATTTAACAAAATAGCTAGATCAAACAATATCACCAGCAAGAGAGAGTTCTACTTGCAGGGTATTTAAATACAGAACACCCATTTAGAGCTAGAGAGCTTCCCAACTCTGGTTGGTCTGAATCCTGACTCTTAAGCACCAGCTGGAACCTAGTAATCATGCTAGCACCTGGAGTAGCTTCTGTAGGCCTGACTGTGCTATTAACACCAGCCAGGAGAACAGGAAGCCAGCTAGCAGTGAGATCTATATCCTGACTCCCTAATATCAGCCAGGATCTGCTGAAGCAGCTAGAGGTAAAAGATTTCATGTTTTGAATATCACAGCAGCACATAACAATAGAAGCATCAGATAAGCCTGTTAGAATATTTTACAATTAGACATATATGTGTCTTTCTTATAGAGGTGCTGGGTTGTTAGTCACATTATAGCACTCCAAGTCATTCAAGGTGCATGATGAAAGGTGGCCACATAATATACAATGTCTCCATGACTGACATAATGCTACAATAGCAGCATGATTGCACATGAATATCAAGGAAATTGTAATAGCATTATCAAGACTGCACCAAAGGGATGTGTCCTGTACCACCAAAGGGGTGTGTCCTGTGAATAGTTCCACCCACTGGGTGTGTCAAGGGCTGCCAGGAATATTTTGACTGTGAATAGAAGATCCGCTGACTTCTTCATCTTTATGCTGTAGAAGAGCTAAGACACTAGGTGACACTGCAGCTGATTAACAAGAGACCAAATTGTATTTTAAATTTTTGTCTCCATTATAGAAGTCATGTTGTCTTAGCTAACTGCCAGTCTTAAATTACATGTTGTCATCATGATTTCTGGTACTGAATCATCATCAAGGAGATTGTCAAACACTTCAAGGAGTCATGGAGATCACCCACTCTTCATACAGTCTCTCTGATATTCAGTAAGAGCAGGTAACTATTTGGTTACATTCAGCTATGTTGTTTTTTTGGAATGAACACGGACTGGGATGTGTGCACATGTAGGCTACAGGAAGTTAGAGGACCACAGCAACCAGCCTGCTATTTTAAGTAAATGAACATAACCACACAGTGAGGGGACTTCTGGTACTCCTTAAACATAAAGGCATCCCTAGGTCAATAGTTTTATTTTTATTTTATCTTAACTACAAAGCAGTGATAGAATGGTCATACTCAAGGTTAGACTTCACACTATTGAATAGGGGTTCTATATAGACTTATAGATAGTAATTCCACCCCTGTTGTAATTCATTTATTTATTTATTTTCCTCGTGTATTAATTTCACTGTTATTAGACTCATACTTCTCTTAATTGTAAATTGGGCCAGCAATGAGTAATATTGTATTTATATATGAACCATGCAAACAATAATATTGTATCTGCCTCACAGGGCTTTTTAAATACAGGATACTACAGGTTACTGTATGTGCAATAGGATGGTAAATGGCAAAGGATGCAGGGTGTTAAATGAGTATAATAAGATTATGGTTAAATAGTGATTGAGAATTGAGAGTTCATTCCACATCCTGTTGACTTGGCCAAGTCTGGCTAGTTTCCTCTGACCTCTCTAATGAATAAGTCCTTTTTACCCAACGAGCGGCATCTCACTGGATGTTTTAGTTTTACACAAGAATCACACTGGTAAGAACGCTGAACTTAAGTCCTTGACTATGCATGTATATAGTTATATATAGTTTTCATGCTGCATAATTGACTGAAAAGGCATGTGTATTAAAGAGCAGGTGTATAGGTCGCCTAATAATATACAGTATATATTTTATATATACACATACATGTAGATATTACCCGGGGTTGCGTTAATGCTTGTTATCCCTTTAACATGTGCTTTAATTTCTAAATAAAATATGTGCTGTGCTTGTTTATTTTATACCTGTTACTCCTACGCACCCTGCTTCATCCAGTCATTGACTATCTGTCTCCTTCGCCTACCCTCCACTCTATTTCTTTCTCCCTATGTCACTTTACAGTGTATTTTCAGCCCTCTTTAGTATGTCTGCCTTTCTTGCTCTATATCGTTCCTCAACTTAAGAACGCAGAACCTGACATTAGATTTCCCCCGAGTCTGGAAGCAGTCAGCTGCAGAGCAACATCTTGTGCTATCAGCTTTTGTTGTGAAAAATACACTTTCTTGGAATACAATGTAATTTCAGCCCCCCTTTCCTACAATGTTGTTTCTTGAGGTCCTGTACACAAGTGCACCGATAACATACAGATAAGTAATGTCATGGGACATTGGGCTCAGAGTGCTGTCAAAGGGCTGCTAACGCTTAGAAATGCAACCATTTGGGAAACACATCCTATTTACACACCCGGAACACAGGCTGGACCTCTCCTGCATTATATCCAATGACAAGAATCATTTTATTTTATAATACGTATCTACATTGTACACATGCAAAGGGCCAGATTTACTAAGCTGCGGGTTAGCAACCAATCAGATTCTAGGTCTTACTTTCCTATTACATACTAGAGAATGTCTGCTAGAATCTGAATCTCCACTTTTCCAAACCCAGCTTAGTAAATCTGGCCCAAAGGGTTTGACTACTATTGGTTCAGTGGAGCACCATTTGTGCCTTACAATATTTTACTGTTATATGAGATCTATAGTCATTATATCGACATTCATACACTTGACAACATTACTAACACTACAGATAGTAGGGTTGTTTTCTTGACAACACAAAGGTCAATTGTATTTTTATATCAACCTTAGTGTTGTTGACAGTTTAAAGTCAGAGACACACACACTAACTCTAGCTCTAATTGCAGCTTAACCCTAACCCTAACTGCAGCCTAACCCTTACCACATCCTAACCACACCCATGCATGTCACATCAAATATGGAACTGTGGATCAGATGTCCACATTAAGTGTGAAAGTGTCAAACAGGAATTACTTTTGATCATCCGTTCATCGATCTCCTGTCTGTCGAGAGAGTAATTGTTGAGTATGTGATCATATACCTTTGGAACCCACAATGGTCTAGTTATGGCTCTGAAGCACCGAGAGTTACCTGGATGATTTTGTTTTAATTATATCCAGGGCTTTCTTTTGTAGGGGTAGTCATTCCTGCCACCTTTCCAGCATCCTAACCAGGGGATTACCTAGGACAGGACCTCTTTTTGTTCTGGCACTAGAGTTGGGTGACATACACTATGACCTGCCAGAACAGACAGCATGGGTGGAAGTGTAGAGACACATGAGAAAACGTCAACCTGCTCAATCTTGCAGTGAACAGTTGGTAACTAAAGTGACGGACACAACATGCTTGTTGTTAAATAAGAGGTAAGGTAAGCGTTAGGACACACAACTCATCACAGTCAACTCTGCAGTAACTGTATTTAACCACAGAGGCCGCCAGTTCTCCAAGTCTGGACTGCAATATCAAACCTCACTATAGGTGCTGCTGTTCTTCTTTTTCGGGGTTCAGGTATCAGGTAACTTGTTCATTACCAATATATGTACAGTATTGTCCCTCCTGAATTATTCATCATTAGCCAGTGCCATTGTATTTTTGATACACCTCTCCCCTGGGTTTATGAGATCTTGGTTCTTGAGCAATAATACGCAATGACAGTGTAGAAGACAATGACCAAAAGACATTGCTTATATATTTTCTGAGTCAATACAACAATAGTAAAGGTGATCTGTATCTATGTAGGAGTCCAAATTATTATTGATTGTGATGATCATTGCCTGTGTAGTCGTAGAATTTAAGAATAATTACCCTCCCTCTTTATAAGTGAAGCATTTGTAAATGACATAACAAAATCTGAAAAGGATTGTTATGGTAAAACAGATAACAGTAAGGCAATTTTTGTTGAATTTCATTTATAGAAAAAAATGTGAATAGTTTGGCTAAAAAAGTGAAAGTCCATTGCCCAACACCACAGCTTTTATATTTTTAAGTAGCATTAAACGACCTATGACTTACATTCTGCGCACACCACACACACCTCCTATGAAATAATTGACACAGAGACCTTTATTGGATTTTAAAAGGGGACATGGATTTATTAATTGGAATAGAGATGACTATTGTTATTTAGGGTATGAAAGGTGGCAAATAGCAGGAGGAGGAGTCAGCGTTCGCCACCCGTGACCACAGAGTGAGGACAGACAGCCCCTGTCCTTGGCGCTTTAAAGAACATGGCATAAGACAGTCACTAACCCCCTTCAGCTTGCACGTCACAGGGGTACCGCGCCGGCAGATCAGGCACCTGCCACTGGGCTTAGGCATACCTGATATACATCAAGGGGCGTGCCGTTCCATGCCTATATCGAGCCCTTTCCTAGGCGCCCACTATTGCTGACTTACCACTTCTACCAACAAACCCATGCCCCATCTCAAAAAGAAAAACAGATTAACTTGAAAAACAGTATTAACATTATGGGAGGGAGGGAAAGGCTCAGGAAGAGAAGGAAGACAAAATGGCAGCTTCAGCTTATAAACCCCTTGCTATGACCCTCCCCTCCCACCCCCAAGGATTAATTTAATTGGCTGCCCTTTGTATGACCCCAGACCATTAGTGGTGTAACCAGAATCCAGTCATGGGGCCTGATCCAGACCTACGTCCGCTTGCGTTTTTACGGCTGGCGTAAGAGTAAAAACAGGCTTTTGTACTTGCTGCGCATGCGTGGGGCAGATGTTACGCTCATGTTACGGTCTGAGAAACGGAGCGTATGGGCCTTCTTCATAACAGCTTCGTATTGTGTGGGTGTGGGTAATGATTCTGTTCATATATTACAAGGAAGTACTACCAGGGACAACATTTCACATTTCTTTTTGTATTTTGTAGGTGACAGAAAATGAAGATTATCAAACATGGACAGACATTCATTTGGAACCTAGTTAGCACTGGACAGGGTTCGAGGAGTGATGTGTAGATGTTAAATCCTTTATAAAGTGATATCGCTCTGTAAGTGATTTGTTTTAAAGTTTAATATTTGTTTATTCAGAAACATTATTGTCAGTTAACTTCGGGAGCTCCCTCCTCAAAAATACACAGATGAAATAGTCTGTTAGTGGCCAGAACAATACCTGTTTATTAATTAGCAACACTATCTGTGAAAACCTGGCATCCTGAAAATAAATAAGAAAAACTGAATGCTCTCTTAAGCATGGAGAAAATTAAACACCATGGGCCGGATCCAGAACTACGTCCGTCTTCCATAGACGGACGTAGTTCAATAAACAGTAGCTACTGCGCATGCGTAGTAGCTATTGTACGTAATCTGCGTATCGTTTCGATACGTAGATTGCGTATATGCAGTCTTTTAAACCGCATATACACAATCTACGCATCGAAACGATACGCAGATTACGTACAATAGCTACTACGCATGCGCAGTAGCTACTGTTTATTGAATTACGTCCATCTATGGAAGACGGACGTAGTTCTGGATCCGGCCCATGGTGTTTAATTTTCTCCATGCTTAAGAGAGCATTCAGTTTTTCTTATTTATTTTCAGGATGCCAGGTTTTCACAGATAGTGTTGCTAATTAATAAACAGGTATTGTTCTGGCCACTAACAGACTATTTCATCTGTGTATTTTTGAGGAGGGAGCTCCCGAAGTTAACTGACAATAATGTTTCTGAATAAACAAATATTAAACTTTAAAACAAATCACTTACAGAGCGATATCACTTTATAAAGGATTTAACATCTACACATCACTCCTCGAACCCTGTCCAGTGCTAACTAGGTTCCAAATGAATGTCTGTCCATGTTTGATAATCTTCATTTTCTGTCACCTACAAAATACAAAAAGAAATGTGAAATGTTGTCCCTGGTAGTACTTCCTTGTAATATATGAACAGAATCATTACCCACACCCACACATCAGCATAGGATTCTCTTGTATTGTACTTACATCTCATTATCCATTGAGTTACACAGAGGTATAACTGATACAGTCTATTTGCTATTGACAATGAGGTGCAGTGATGGAAAAACATGGTCCTCATTTCTCGACAATTAAACAATTTTTTTCCCTTACAGCATTTGGGACTGGCAAAGAAATTATGGAATTACTTGAAGGGTCAGAGGCTAGAAGGAAATCTTATTAAGCAAGGAAAGTCATTCCTCAGACTGTGTGCAGCCCAGGAGAAGTCCTATAACCAGGAATAGGAGAATGAATGAGTGTGGAAGAAAATCACAGTTCTTCAAACTATTATTTTTCTCCGCTTAGACATTTTATAATTATAATTTGGATTATTAATATTCTAACCACAACGTAGAGCAGAATCCCTTGTAACCATTGTTATTCCAGATTCAAGATTCCAGGTCATTTAAATATAAAGATACTGGGCCGTATTCAGAGATCCGTCTGGTGATCAGGCCGCAAATATACGCACCTACGGAGCAAGACGGAGCAAAAACCCAGTCACTCCCCTTGCTTTCTCTGCGCAGACGTAGACTTAGACCTGCAATGAATTGCCCTAACTAACCGCACTCACTTACGACCTTATGTGTCTTCTGTGCATATATTTCCGGCCCTATAACTGTAAACCCGCCCACTTTCCATCATCTAAATGCTTCCCCCGCCCATTTCTATGCTAATCCTTCGGTGCGTATATTTCCTTCGCACTTAGGTGCGGTTTTTTCCACGCCCGATTCACACGTCCGTCCCTTAGACATTTCCGCTCTTATCCTCAACGTTGACGGCGTATAAAAGTTACTACGCATGCGCAGTTGATGCGCACTCGATCCGATCCTAAAAATACACACGGAACTTTAGTGAAAAACAGATCTCTGAATTTGGAGTAATATTTAGCAAAATGGCAAAAGAGAACTTGAAATAGTGAGCCGTATTCAGAAATGCCTGTGTTCAAAAGTACGCAATTATATGCACGCACGTAGCAAGCCAACACCCACCAACACCCATGACACTCCCCTCTCACGGCTGTGCAATTGTAGACATACGCCTCCATAGACCACCTCTAACATTACGTGTGTACATACGTGCGTATATGTATGCCGTTCGTGCGATTCTATGTAACCCCGCTCTCAAAGACTCTTTAAATGCCTCTCTCCACCCTCTTTCACGTAACATTTCGGGTACTTATTTCAACCCCGACCCTCCGCACGTATGTCCAAGTGCGATTTACATGGCTGTGCCTAAAGCACTTATGTGTGTATATTCAACGTTACATACGTAAATAGAGTTACGACGCATGCGCAGTTAAACTGTACCTAAAAATACGCACGCAACTCCACGTAAAAACGGATCTGTGACTACGGCCCAAGTATCACTGAATATTGCATCTCTGCATAGCTGCCTGTGTCAGTCTGAGAATTGCTTCGCACTAAATTCTGCAGTAACTCTAGAAACATGGAAGAAAGCACACAGAGGATTAGAGCTAGAGAACTGTGGTCCTCCCTATAGGTGTCAGAAGGTCAACTCCATGGAACCAGAAGTGATCATTGCTGGAAGCGTTCTCAAGGTTAAATAATTTATGCAAAATGCTGCAGATCTATAGGAGCTCCTTACCTCTGCCTACTTCTCATTCTCACGCTCTTTCTAGCCATTCTACTATAGTGTGTTGTTCCATCACTCCCAATGCTCATCTTTTCCATGTGTTCCCATTATTCTTCTTCCGTCACTTTGTCTATGGTCTCTCTATTATACCGGTGAATGCCTGGTTAGAATTACATATCAACACTTTGTGTTTCCGCTTTCTTTTATGTTTTTTTTTTCTTACTTACAGAAAACATCTGCTTTGTTAAATGCAGCATTAACCATTTCCTATAACAGGCTTAACACGACTTTAGCTAAGTCATTCCATACAGTCCTTTGTTATCAGGCAGACTTTGTTTGCAATTTCAGTTTTGGTATGACGATGTCTTGCACATAAAATGTCACAGCCACCTACCCAAAGGAGGCTAAGTGGTGAGCCTCCAATAACTCAAGGATTGTAGATGCTTTCTCTCTGGATGGTCACCTTCCAGCGTTACAGGGCAATTAAGGTATTGTTAGGTGCAGTATGACTGTAGGTGGAAATCTTATTCTTTCTATATTAAATGCACCAATATTAACAGACATTGGTCCAGAATAAGTTATCTAACACGTATGACTTACTTTTTTTTACATTGTGCATTCATCTAAAAGCATCTTAAACCATCCAGCTACTTGCCATTCTTGCAAAGAGATTGGTTTGATATCACAAGTGGTTCGATGCTCTGGTGGTGTAAAGTATTAGGAGCGTAATGTCTACTCTACTCAATCTGCCTTAACACTGTAATGGCCTTGATGGGTGCATTGGACATATGTAGAAGGACGGCTGACCCTTGCGTGTACAGAAGGGCGGTCAGTACCAAAAATGCTGCTGATCTACCCTTAAAACTAAGTATTCCCCCTTAATTAGTTTACAATACAGGCATTTCCTCCCTCTCTCTCTCTCTCTCTCTCTCTCTCTCTCTCTTTTTCTCTCTCTCCCTCTCTCTCCAGACTTCTGTACCTCCATGAACTTTCGTTCACTTGAAGTCATTCCATGTGAGTGGGAAGGGTTACAATACAAACACAATAGTACAGCCCACCTCTTAGGGACACACCTGAATCTGTTGCTTGGGGAACAATCGCACCAAATCAGAAGTCTGTAAAAATAACGTGTAACAGTAACATGTAGGAGCCTAAAAGAAAAAAAAAGGGGAAGGGTTGGGAGTCATTGCCCCATACGTATCAGGAACCACACATCTGGACTCCTGCATAGGTAGTCAGACTTAATTAGTCCCTCTGCTATGATACACAAAGCATCTTTGACCAATACAAATTATTTGTGAACTCATGGGATTGGGGAAGGGGGAGCAAGAAAACAGTCAGTGCAATATTACAGCACATACAGCTACATAAAGCTTTTCAGGACCTACTTATAAAGAATATGCCAAATACCAATTTCTGTTCTATCTCCAATGATAATAAAGCTCTTTTGCAGGGAACAAAATGCTCTTTGGCTCATGGCCAAATAAAGGGCTTAAATTTATTTATTATATACTTTTCATACCATATAAATACTTTCATGTTAAAGTAAAATGTGGAGTTGATCCAGGGCTGCTCTTCAGTCTCTCATCTGCCTGTGTTCACACCTGTGTGCTCTGCACGAGTGCAACGGGGTGTTCCACCATATTTATATTAGATAGAAGGGATGGTGTAAGAGAAAAGCTGGTGCATTTTCTGCTGATTTTCGAGCAGATCACAGGTGAGATGGCAGATTTACACATCCATCTGCATAAACTCTAGACCAGGTCCTCTATGTTTTACAATGCGTACTAGAGGTCAGATTTACTGTTTGTGAAACTTGCTGGAGATTGCTTGTATTTACTGGCGAGTTTAGACTCGTCGTATTTACTAATGCAAACTCACACCAAACTCGCCGAAGATTATGGATTTTCAAACTCACCATAGTTCAACTCGCTCTGGCGATTTTTTACATTAAGAACATACAAATCGTTGGATTTACTAAGGGGAGAGTTTGAAACTCACTTGAGAATGGGCCAAAACTCACCAGAGGAAACAGAGGTGGCTGTGAGTGGAGAGTTTAATGAAATCACTGGCAATTGCTTAGCAAGTTATTACTGTGCCTTTAAAAGTGACCTCACACTGATGGTGATAGTTAATTAATGTACAATGGCGATTTGTGGCAACCTGCTGCAAACAGCTTTTTTTTAGGAAATTGTATAAAAAATGTAATAATAATGTGTTAAACATAAAAAAAAACAAAAAACAAGTAATATAACATATAAAAACACCACAAAGTGTTAAAAGGGACTTACAATTAAGTTTTGGATCATTGACAAATTCATCTAACCACCTCCAAAACCACCTCCTGCACTTATATAGTCTATATGATGTGAACTCTGGCTAGTTTAACACAACCTTGACAGAGTTTCACACAAACTTGCTGGAGTATCAAACTCCCTAGTGAAACTCGCCCCTTTAAAAAAAAAACTCGCCATTTAACTACGGCAATGTGTGGTGATTTTTAGTGGCGATTTTACTCGCCCCTTAGTAAATCTGGTCCATTGGGCCTGATCCTGAATAACGTCCGCCGTCGCTCGGATGGCTTGCGTAAGATCGGCTTTGCAGCCGATCTGCGCATGCGCCGGGCAGACGTTGATCGGTGTTGCTACGGCAACGCCCGATCCTGGATCGGGCGTCCGTAGCAGCACCGTAGGGACGCTTTATAAATGGTAAAGAAGATCACTAGGGTTGTCAAGAATGTGTATGTAATGATATGTACAATTTGAGTTCTAGGTAATATCTCAACTGTTCTTGCTTAGTTAAGCATTCTCCTGTGAGCCATCTTCAAATGAAAAATGTATGTACATTACTTAAAATCGGAAACATATGTAATATAAAAGACCCTGAGTGTAAATGGCAGGAAATCCACCTTTCTGAAGTGAAAATCTGAGTGATAGTTGTTATTTTAGCAGAATCTCTAACATGATTCTATCCAGCTGCTTTCCAAATGCTCTTCTACTTAATTCTCAACTTAATTTATTCTCACCATTATTTACTAAACTATTTTATAAATAAACCTGCTTACCATTTAATTAATTCAGCGCAGGAACATGTTAGCAATGATATTATATGAAGTATGACATTTATGGGCAGAATGTGATATTGATTTTGTTTGTAATTATAATGTTACTGGGAGAACTTCTGTGTGATATCCATAGAGAGAAATATTTGATGTGTTATGATGAGATTGCACAATTTGGAGGAAAGGTTACACAGTTTATGTTTGCCTCCTCCTGCATTTTAACATGATTTTGCCCAGGTTTACACCTGTTTTAACTCTTACTCTTGTCCTATGGAACAGGAAAAAGATTATAAATTTTATGGACATTGTTTAAATGGCTAGACAGTATGTATATAGTAGACAAAATATGAAAGGCAGGGCCACCTTCATGGGGGTGACAGGGGGAGAATACTGTCCCCTGTCGATCAATACTACTAATACAAGTGTTACTAGGGATAGGGGGGGGCTTGATGATGCAAATTACATCATCAAGCCCTGCCCCCAATCTCCAGTAACACTAGGATTCACAGTACTGAGAGACGGGTGGGGCTTAAGGGAGCAATTTGTATTAAATTGTAGCCTCAAGGCCATTGCGGGAGATTTTCCTGCTTTCCCAGGATACTGGGAGAAATGCCTGAATTTCTGGAGTCTCCCGGATATTCTGGGAGAGTCGGCAACCTCGTTTTAGCCTTGTTTTGGAAACCTATTGGAAGACTGAAAAAATGAATTACATGAGGCCTACATATGGCACCTTTAAGGAAGAGAGCCAGGTGGTGCTGAGATGTCTAAGCCTTGCTGGCAGGAAGAGGTTAAATGTGTTATTTATACCTCCTCAAGCACAATGATAGAACCTGAAAAATAACCACAAATATCATTATACAAAAGCAGCACCTAATCACTGGGGCTATATATGTCACCAGTACTATCTAAAATTTGGTTTCCAGGGTCCGATACTGCACTCTATCCTGGCTTTATACAATAACCCCACGGCCAGAGTCTTTAGTAATGGTTTTCTTTCGAACCCGTTTGCTATATCAAATGGTACACGCCAGGGGTGCTCTTTATCCCCTTTAATATTTGCTTTGTCTATTGAGCCATTGGCGTGCCATATTAGAGCTTCCGTCCATTTCCCTGGTCTGGCGTTTGGGGGCGTCTCACATAAACTCTGCTTATTCGCAGATGATGTTATGTTATTTGTAACTGACCCGGTGGGCTCTCTCCCCCCTCTCCACGGTATTCTTGACCTCTATAGTCGTGTTTCATATTATAAATTGAACACGGCCAAATCAGAGGCTCTATCCTTTAACCTAGCGCACACTGTTCAGGCCGGTTTGAGGTTGACCTTCCCATACGTTTGGAAAGAAAAGAGTCTGGTGTATTTGGGCATTCAGATCCCAGTGAGTATTTCTCAAGAGTCGAGTGTAATTATGTCCCATTATTAGATAGTTTGACCTTATTGACTAAGAAGTGGCTCCCTTATGAACTATCCTGGTTGGGTCGTATCGCGGCATTTAAGATGACCCTGCTGCCAAAAGTGTTATATCTTTTTCGAACCATCCCTTATAGTGTACCAGGGGTTTTGATGGACAAACTGACTCGTTGTATGTCTACTTACATATGGAAGGGGCGTCCTGCTAGAATTGCCCTGAAACAGTTAACTCTCCCTAAGACTGCTGGAGGTTTGGGAGTTCCCCATCTTACAAAGTATCATGAGACATGTATGCTGGCGCAGTTGGAGGAGTGGGACAGGCCGGGACCTAGGCAATTGTGGGTCACTGTTGAAGAGAGAGCAGCCACGTTAGTCCCCATTCAAGACTTGAAATGGTTACCGAGGACCATGCGTCCAGCGGACCCATCCCTTTTATTGTCCACGCAGAGCTCGCTACAGATCTGGGATAGAGCTGTATTGGGATTAAGGGAAGTGGAGGTTCTATCTCCTATGTTATCTATTGCAGCAATGGATAAGCTGATACCAGATATCTAGTTGCTCTCTTGGATACATAAGGGTATTAAGACTCTGTCTGATATCATGGTAGGCACATCAGTTGTCCCCTTCGGGTTGCTACAATCTAAATTTGGTCTTCAATCTAGAGATAACTATAAATATTTACAATTATATAATTGGGTTCACACAGTCCCACAGAGTCGGGCTAGGTTTATTCCTCCACCAGAGATAATCCTGAATAGATTTACGGGAGCCCTGGGTTTGAAGGGAATTTCTTTCTGGTATAGGTTTCTTTCAGAACCCCGCAAAGATGTCAAGGCACCCTGTCAGCGAGCGTGGGAACGAGACCTTCAGGTTACTCTGTCCTTGTCACAATGGAAAAAAATATTTGTGTCATCTCATAAGGTCTCCCAATGTACAAACCACGTTGAAATGTTGGTCAAATGGATTAATAGGTGTTATCTTTCCCCAACCAGAATGCACAGTATGTGCTCATCTAATACAAAATACTGTTGGAGGGAATGTGGAATTGGAGGGAGAACGGATCACTTAGAAACTAAAATGGAGGAACTGGTGTCTTCTCACAATAACTTAATTACCGCTCATGAGACCTTAACACTGGAGGTATAGGTCGCCGACCTCGAGGACAGATCGCGGCGTAATAACATTAAAATCCGTGGTATTCCAGAATCGGTCTCTAACTCCGATTTGATGGACTTTGCTAAAACCCTGTTTCAATGGCTTCTCACTTCAGCTGACGCTAAAGACCTGGATCAACAGACTTCCTCGACCTAGGACCATGGGAGGCTCACTTCCTAGCGATACTCTGCTCCGGGTCCACTTCTTCCATATCAAGGAACAGATCCTACGTGCAGCAAGAGTAGCAGAGGGCTTGGGTACATTGGGAAACCTACAATCATTCCCGGACTTTTCTGCAACTACAGTGGGGAAGCGCCGGGCATCACTGCAGCCTTGAGGGAGAATGAAATTCTCTATCGATGGGGGTTCCCAGTAAAGCTGCTCATCCAATATGAAGGATCAACTTACAGCGTGTCTTCCCTGGAAGCCGGTCTAAAGCTTCTACAAGAATGGGACATTCCTGTCAAATTACCGTCCCTGAGTCAGCCAGCAGTAGAGGTCAAGTCTACATGGTCCAAAACGTTGTGAAGCCGTCATTGTTTGTGGGATTATTTAGTTTGCTTTATTGTTTATTACCTAAATTTGTTAAAGTATTGTAGTTTAATCTATGGTTACTTGGCCATGTTTCTTTAAGTACCAAAATTTACTGTATGCTTTAAATAATCGTTATACTGCTTGGTTGTATAGTTAGGTATATCGGATTTCAAGTTATTATTAATAACTACTGTAACCATAATTGCCAATAGTTAGTATATCTTTTTTGCTTTACAAGACCTAATATAATATAATTTAGCAGTAACACTTCAGTCTAGGGATGAGATTACTTAACATGACTTGCTTTAGACTAATTTCACATTGTTCTACCTCTTTTTATGCTGCTCTCCTAATATTGTCCTCTTTTTATCGATTCTTATCTATCTGAAGAACCAGTCCTTACTGTTTAATACAGTTTAATATGGTATTAGATCACATGGTGGTGGGGTTCATATAGACCCGCCCCAATGGTAAAGGAGTTGCCGCACTGTCCCTTTAGCGGCAAACACTTTGACCCCGTAAAAAGGGTCATTTCACCCCCCTCCCCTTTCCCTCCTTCCTGCTTCCCTTGTACACTCATAAGCGATCTGCCCAGCCGGATCAGGTAGCATATTGTAAACTGTCTGTTCTGATATTAGCAGTTTTGGGAACCTGGGATTATGGTTAACTTGTTAAGTTTAAATGTTAAAGGACTCAATTCACCAAACAAAAGAGCTTTGGCCCTGCATTATTTTCATAAACAGAGAGCTGGGGTAGTAGCAGTCCAGGAAACTCATTTTTCCTCCCTAGCCCCAACTAAATTCATTAATAGTCGATATCCCCTGTGTTATTCAGCAAATGGCCCTTTCAAACGTACTGGTGTGGCTATCCTATTCAGAGCGGGCCTAGAATTTCATTTGGTGTCGGAGCTGAGAGATAAGAATGGTAGATATCTTATACTGGTAGGTAAACTGGAGGGGAGTTGGGTCACCTTGGTCTCGGTTTACGCCCCTAATTCTGGTCAAATTTCTTTCCTTAGGTCTGTGTTTGAGGAGGTATTTCAGATACGTAAAGGACATGTAATGATATTAGGAGACTTTAACTTAGTTGTAGACCCCAAATTAGACAGATCACGTAAACCTCAATCCCTCTCCAGAGTAGGTAGTACTCCCCCGCTGGCCTTTCGCAGCCTTCTACTTGAATTTGACTTGTATGATGTTTGGAGGATCCAGAACCCAATAAAGCGCCATTATACTTTTTATTCCCCGGTCCATAAGTCATATTCTCGAATAGACATGGTTTTGCTGGATAAATGGTCCCTACAACAGGCCTTGAATGTCCGAATCCTCCCCATTACGTGGTCTGACCATGCCCCCACATTATTGTCCTAGACCATGGCGCATGCCAGACTACTTGCTTACTAGAGTTGAGGGGAAGAAGGCGCTTAGAGGCGTTGTCGCTATATCTGGAAACCAATAGCCCTGAGGAAACATTCTTGGGAAATTTTTGGTGCTGGGATAGAGCTATATTGGGGTTAAGGGAAGTGGAGATTCCATCACCTATGTTATCCATTGCAGCAATGGGTAAGCTGATACCAGATTTCTCGTTGCTCTCCTGGATACACAAAGGTATTAAGACACTGATATCATGGTAGGCACATCAGTTGTCTCCTTTATGTTGCTACAATCTAAATTTGGTCTTCAATCTAGAGATAACTATAAATATTTACAATTATATCATCGGGTTCACACAGTCACACATGGTCGGGAAAGGTTTATTCCTCCACCAGAGATAATCCTGAATAGATTTACGGGAGCCCTGGGTTTGAAGGGAATTTCTTTCTGGTATAGGTTTTTTTCAGAACCCCGCAAAGATGTCAAGGCCCCCTGTCAGCGAGCATGGGAACGAGACCTTCAGGTTACTCTGTCCTTGTCAGAATGGAAAAAATATTTGTGTCATCTCATAAGGTCTCCCAATGTACAAACCATGTTGAAATGTTACTCAAACTGATCAATAGGTGTTATCTTTCCCCAACCAGAATGCACAGTATGTGCTCATCTAATACAAAATACTGTTGGAGGGTTTGTGGTTTTATAGGCTCTATTTTTCATGTGTTCTGGGATTGCCCCAGGATCAGACCACTATGGATAGAGATATTGAAGTTTTTCAACTCTTTATTTAAACTGAGCATCGCTCCGTCCCCGCTCTTGGCCCTGTTACATGTGTATCCCCCTGAAGTGCAAAGTTGTCATAGATATGTGATGAGACACATCTTAATATCTACAAAGGCTGCTATCGCTCAACACTGGAAGTCAACTGATATACCCCAGATAGCTAAGATCCTCTCTAAAGTGCAGTTTAGCTATGATATGGAGATTAGAGCAACAACATACTCTATGAAATCCACATCAACCATGGTAAAGTGGCTCCCATGGACTAATTATGTTTATGATCGTGGCAATACACAGTCGGCACCCAGATCGGTCTGTTATGATTTTGACGTAGCCCAATTGGCAGAACCTTCAGTTGATATTTAAACTGGGTCTATAGTTACCCTATTGGCGTGGGGTTGGTGTCTAAATGGTGTTTTGTATAGTGTCCTTTCCTCTTTATATACATAGCCCAGGATCCCATACCTGACAGTTACTCACTGAGCAGGCTCAATCCAGAGTTGTGTTCAGCAAGCTAAATGAGTGTACTTCCTCTTCCCCCAATCTACCCTTCCTTCCCTACCTTCTTTCCCCCTATTTCTTCTATGTTTTATACATAATTTGTTTTACTCGGTCCCATTCGGCAATTTGAGGACTGTTTATATTGTAATTTCATTGTATTTTACTGTTATGGCTCACTATTTACAGTCCCCCCTCCCACTTTTTTTTCTGTACCCCATAAAATGTGTCTTTGATAAAACAATAAAAATCTAATGATGATAAAAAAAAAAAAAGCAGCACCTACTTTTTCCTCATTACCGCAGTCTGGTGGCTGATGGGTTAAGCCTCATGCAGTGTTGCTTACACATAGCCTAGTATACATTCAGGGGATCTCTGACATGCAACAAGAAATGACACCCTGGGGATCTAACAGGAAGGGGGTAATAAATTGACCTGCTGTCAGCTGTAGCAGGAAGAGGTTACTACATTACTAACCTGGGAGTCTCGGTTAGGAAAAGGTTCCTGCTCTGATTCTCTAGGGTGCCGTAATTGAAGGGGTTAATGTCACTAAGTATTGATAAGCAGCTGGACAAGAAGTGTGCTGTCAGAAAAGGGTTAATAATGCATTAATTTCTGGTGGTCTGAAACAGGAAGGAATAATGATATAACGGTCTGCACATCCCTAGTGTAGACAATTATTTTTTTAAAAGCTGCAGAGCCTTGTGTTGTGGGTAGAGAGGCTACATAAATCTTTTACGCTGTGTACTTGCAGTGAGAGAGTCTCTGTTAGTGAGTGATATTGTGTCCTCTGTGTTCTACAGACTACTAGAGGTCATAGAGGTCAGATGGAGAAGATGCGCTTGTAATCTATTTTAGTCCTGCATGGCAAGAGGTGTGCTTAGGAGTATGGATAACAAGCTTTTATCTTCCCTGGTAAAGAGGCAGCCTTTGAGACCTTAGCGTGTTTTTTTTCAGTGACTTGAGTATTTTAATCCTCCTTCTCTCCCTGAAATATGGAACCTTAATTTTTAATGCACGTACAAAGCCTCAGAGTGGACCACAATATTGAAGCTCAGTTACACCTAATAATGGATGAGTTCAATGTTGGTATACTGTATGTTAAATTGATTTCATGGTGTAATAAACATGATAGAAGATGTAGGAAAATTCTGTTTTTTTTGATGACATGATTCAAGATGGGATTTACCTGCATTACACACAAAGTGCCTGATCCAGAGTAACGCCCGCCGTCGCTCGAAAGGCGGGCGTAAGCGTAAGATCGGCTTTGCAGCCGATCTGCGCATGCGCCGGGCAGATGTTGCCCGGCGTTGCTACGGCAACGCCCGATCCTGGATCGGGCGTCCGTAGCAGCGCCGTAGGGACGCTGGAGGGGACGTCCCCCAACGTTCCTACGTACAGGTTAGTGTAGGTG
>WWET01002078.1:266611-283845 GCA_011038615.1 Limnodynastes dumerilii
GGGTTGGGGGGGAGGGGTTGTCAGATCTTGGGTCTGCTTTTAATAACTGGGGTGCATTTTACTGCCCAATCCAGGGCCTCTTGCTTGTCCCTTTCCCCTGTAAATATTTTAAGCATACTAAATAGTCTGTTAGCTGGACTGGAATGAGAAAAGCACCAATATATATAATAATAAATGAACAATAAATTGTCATCCGGATACATTGGTTGTTTTATATAGATTACATAAGACAGGTACATTTAAGATATTTTTGAAAACCTCAGTTATGGATCATGTAACTGTGCAGCTACTGGCTGTATTCTGTCAGTTGCTGAAATGTAGAAGTGAAATACAGTGAGACACTGTCTTGCTTGAGCTTTGTCAGCAGTGCCAGCATTTCTATAAAGCTTTACGCGGGAAGTCATTACTTGGAGCAGGAATAAAACAGGAGCATTTATGAAGTGTTTTGCTGGAGCAGCAGCACTTTTGGTAAAAAAAAACGTATTAATATCTTGTGAGATGAGAGGTTTCAAAACTTGGCAGTCGCCTACCCTGTAAAAATGAATGAGATGTGTTTAGCTGACTGTATCTCACAGGTGGTGATAAAAGATGGAAAGAATTCAGAAATAAAGGGCACTCAATATATTAAAAGCAAATGCTTCAACAATGGTGTTTTTATAGACTTAGTCATCTGTTTGAATGATGAGACCTGCAAGTATTGAATGGAAACCAATACCTATTACAGCCTGGCTGGCACCGATGGTAAAAGACACAGTGGGCCCGTTATTGCAATTATTATTACTGAATGCTACCATATATGTTAGAAATTTTGCATAAAATAGTTTTTTTGTCACTTTTAACGTGTGCTTTACTTTGGGTGTCCTTAGTTTTTAAGTGGGCCCAGTATGGAAGCAGATTAATGGATAATGTCATAGTGGCACAAAGTAAGCCTGCAGTAGAGCATGAAGAGCTTGTGGGGGACTATTATCTATGCATTGCTGTGATTTGTATGTAAAAAGGGATGGTGTTATGATGTAAGGAGGAGCAGATAAGGTAAGATGGAAACTTCAAACTGTGAGTTATTAGTATTAGCACAGATTTACTATAGGAAATGACCAAGAACATTGTCTTATTAAATGTACTTCTATACAAAACAATGGTCACTCATCCTACTTCAAATCTCATTGGTTGGTTCTTCTTTGCACTAAGGATTATCAGAGAGCATCAGAAGGAGGTCCACAGAAGGGAACATACAAGGATAAATGTAACAGTGTGCGTGTGAATCTAGAGGATTGTTTTCTAGAGGGAGGCGATTTGGTGATTACAGACTCAACTCTTACTCTGTTCTCTAATCCACTATCCACACTGTTCATCCTCTCTTCCTCCCTATGCAGATATCTCACAAATACAGGCTCAATGCCTGGTAATTGTGACTAGGGAAAAGGGTGAATTGGGTGGGACACAGGCAGTTCGAACTTTGGGGGACATTGGTGTTGGAGTCTAATCTCCAGCCAGCCCTGCTGCTGTGTTGGACTATACTGGGCTATGAGGTTATTCTCTGCCAGAGGTGCATTGTGGAACCTTTACCCCTGGATTTACTTGGACTCATTTAATCACTGTTGGACCTGTTATTGTGTGCTGTGCTGGGCTTCATTTTATGCCATTACGATTTGGATTCTGTATACTCCATGTCAGAGTGACCTGTAAATCCTCACCAGCCTTAACAGATAATAGCACAGGGTTGCCTACTTTTCAATGCTTCCCTCCAGGAGATCCCAGAGGGAAGTATTAGAAACCTTTGCAGAGGTGGGGCATTATGACATGTTTTATGCAAATTGCGTCCCGAAGCCCCATCTACTAACCACCAATGATAATTCAGAGTATTTCTAAAGATGGTAGCGGGGCAATTTACGTCATTAAGTCCTGGCCAAGTACTGGAAAAGTAGTGTTGCTAGGTAGGAAGGGGGTGGGTCTTGAGGCCAGAGCCGGCCCTAGGCATAGGCCGCATTGGCGGTCGCCTTGGGCCTCACGGGTCAAGGGGCCCTGTGCCTCTTTCTGGACAGCACTGTATTTTAAAGGTGGCACCGGTTGGCACCACACTGACATGTCCGCAACGAGGAGAGGCAGTCACAACCGTGGCACCAGTTGCACATCACAGGAATGTGGTGTAATGTGGCTGGATGGCAAATTAAGCTTTTAATCTAATAAAAGCTTTAGTTCGTTTCTCGGCAGTGCCACATGAAGACAGATGCCATTTTGTGAAACGCTGCCGAGATCCCTGTTGCAGGTGCGGCTCTGAAAGTGAGTAGCACGCTCCGAGGAGGCATACCATAAGTCAGTGACTTGTTCTTAAACTGGAGTGGCTCTGGAGAGAGCTTATAGCGTGTACTATATTGGTTCTGGACCTGAAATATTGTGTGCATACAGGTCCTGTGAGGAAATATTGACAACCTGCATTACCCTCCCAAGTCAGAGTTTATGACTCCAGCTTTGTATCATTTCTTTTTACATTACTTGAAACCAGTAGTGGCTGTCTCCAATACTATCGCCTCTTGCGATATAAAGAGTTCCTTCCATTATTTTAAACTGCAAAGATCACCGGACATTGGACAGTTGAGAGCCCTCAATAACAGTGGATCTTCAACATTTATCCAATTGAAGGAGTGTTTGCAACCTTAATCCTAAGAAAAACTTGAGCCTTTTTGTTAACCTAAGGGACTATTTGTGTCTCATCTGGGTCTGTGCACACTCATTATACGTTGCAGGATTGCAAAACAACTTTGCCTGGATATCCTGTGTGGCCACTTACGTTTCTCAGCAGCTGTAGTAACTATATCTATACTTCAGTTTCATAAAGGAGACAGTGAACTTATATATCATAGATAGCGTCAGCTGCAGCTGGCATATTAGATGTCAGTACGTTTATCCAAATCTACAAGCAAACAGTGACTACCTGTCGCATTTGATAATAGAGTACCAAGAATATTGTCCAGTCGAAATTATGCAAACAGCAACCGTAAATACGCTTGCGTACTGAACTCAGGATCTCGCCTTTCGTCACTTTGGTGGGAGTTCGTGGGCGACTATTTCCCTTCCATTGATCGCTACTGAAGTGCATTATTACTTTGGAAAGTAGACTTTCTGTTTGAATCCTAACTTACCGCAAAAGAGACTTATGTTGATAAAGTAATAATTTTGCTCACTGTCAGTATGCATGTACGTGCGGGGGTCTGTCCGTCTGAGAGAGAGAGAGAGGGGAGTGCATTTTGCCATAAGCCTGCCTTAAATCAATCGTGTGGATCAGCCATCCGTACGACCGCTGATCCGCACAAGTGTGGGAGCCCCTTTCCACACTGTACACTTAGCATGTTTCCCCCCACCCACTTTAGCGGGCGGAGGGGAAGCACAGCCCATTTACACACTTGTAACCCTAGTGTAACATCTGGAGGGCGCATGCCATGTCAAAATGGTTGTGTTCCTGAGATTGCTGCATACAATTCAGACTACCATTATTTTTAAAGAAAAAGGATATTAATTACCTAAAGTTCTTATTTAGGAAGTTCATATGGATTGGGAAGAGGGTGAGAATTTTCCTACAAAAACAGTCAATAGTCAAGAAGTAATGGAGGAATTAATTTTCCTGATATATTATATTACAGTAATGTAATACTGTAATGTACATCAGAGATATGCTAGGAATTGGCTAGGTTAAGATTTAGGATGTCCTTATATTTATCCCAAGCATGTTTAAACTGTTCTACTGTGTTAGCCTCAACCTTCTCAGATGGGAGAATATTCCACTTGAACAAGGCTTTCTGCCAGGTAGTTCACTTGCGGCCTTTTTACACTGTAATGACCAGGAAATCACCTTGAATACAAAAAGTAACCCGCTTTTGTGGTCTACAAGGAAGGTATGTCTCTTACTTAGACAAAAATACGGCCTTCTAACACACAAAACAATATAACTCCTAATATTACGGAATCCAGAGTTACATTGAGGTATGGTGTCCTACCCCTTCAATATATGGAAGGTGGGTGGAATAAAATATATTGGACAATTGTTGGACAAAGCTGGTAAAAGACCACTTACGTACGTAGAGGCAGCTAGTGAGTTTGAAGTTGTGAGAGCAAATCCAGTAGCATACTTACAAGTGAGGCATTATATATGCGATGTTAAATAGGAGTTCAAAGATAATGATTGGCGGAACCAATTGGACACTGTTATGTTATCCCCTATGCCAATATGTAGAGCCTTGTCAATTCATTATACTCTTCTAAGAGAAATAATTGATTATGACTCTACACAGTTAGGACTGGCACATTGGAGGTAAAACCTTCCCACATGAACTACTAGGATTCTTAAACTATTTAATGTTTTATGTAAGTTACTCCCAACTAGCACCTATACAGAATTATTTCTCAATATCTTCTATTACTCTTACCTCTCACCACTTAAAAGATATCATATTGGTTTATCGCCCACTCATTTCTGTATTAGATGTCACACAGCAGAAGCGGACCTTTTCCACTGCATGTGAAAATGCCCAATCATTGGATTCTGGTCAATGATACATAGATATGCAACCAGTTATCTGGTGAATTGGATTCCCTTGGAACCGCAATAAGCCATAGTAGGTATTATATCTGAAAATCAGAGAGTTTGCCAGGGGGACAAATGTTATTACTGACTATAAGTGCTGCGGCACAAAACACTATACGTACAAGATGGGACGCGGAATTTGACAACCACCTAGAGCAGTGATGGCTAACCTGTGACACTCCAGGTGTTGTGAAACTACGAGTCCCAGCATGCCTTGACTGCAAAAGCATAGCGGATACCTGACAAAGCATGATGGGAAGCTTGGAACCGCAATGAGCCATAGTAGGTATGATATCTGAAAATCAGAGAGTTTGCCAGGGGGACAAACGTTGTTACTGACTAAAAGTGCTACGGCACAAAAAACTATACGTACAAGATGGTACGCGGAATTTGACAACCGCCTGGAGGATTACAGTTGTGATATAAGGCTTACGGGGATTAGATTTTGTATATGTTTGTACGTAACGTTGTGAAGTGGTAATTGATCTATTGTATTTACCAGTCTTGGATGTTATATATGTATCGTAAATCTGGCATTTATTTTTTTTGTATGATGCGAACTTCTCCTTTTGCCAACATGACCCTTATTCCTCTTTAGAAGTTTCATTAAATATTCTACAAGGAGAGAAAACTGATGATAAAAATAGATGTATAAAAACTGTTGTGCCCAGTAATATGGCTCTGTTTAATGTTAATGGGATGCAGGATTTGTAAACCTGAGTAAAATGGAGTGTGCTGAATATGAAATGACTGATAATCTGTTTCTCATAGTCTTGAATTGAATTGAAGAATTGGGGGGTTACTCAATGTACAGCTAAGGTTCTATGCTTACATAATGTATCAGAAGTATCCACAGCGCATAAAAAAAACATTTCAAGTCCAAGATGGTGAAGGCTGTAGTGTTGGCGATGCTGGTGTTATGTTCTCTGCTCCGTAGAAGAAAGGGACTTATATGCATGCCACATGCAAGTGTATATGATATGACATAATTTGCAGCCTTTTATTTGCATTGCACAGTTTTTCAGTGTAATATGAATATAGATGATGGTCTTGGGGTGGGGTGTTTCTTTCTTCACAGCTCTTTGAAGTTGATGTGGGGGACCAAAAGAAAAAAAAAAGGTGAGGCCTGTACTTGTCTATAGGTTTCTTTGATGTGTCTTAGGAATTTCTGCTCTGCACAATGTGCATTTGGTTAGCAGCATATAAATCCTACAGACACCCTCTTCCTATTCCCCGCTGGATGCACACTCGTGCCGGTCCTGCTTCCATAGCTGCATATCTGTCCTACTGTATTTTCAGTGTCTGGCCCCAATAATACAAGCACACCAGCTCTTCAGTTCTCCCTTACAGATATGCTTTCCATCTTTGGGTCCTGTGGATTCATTTGTGCGTTAAATGGGACCATCACCTGCATTATGTTGGCCTTGGATCTAATCCAGGATTACTGACTCTGCCAGAATTTGGGCAGTTCTCCTGGTATCCCAAGAAAACAGGCAAAGCTCCCACATATTCTGACTCTCTGTCAATCTCTATTGTAATCTCTAGAGTTACTAGGGATGGCCAGGACTTGATGACATCATCAAGCCCTGCCCACACACTGGAACACTAGGGACTATAGCAGTGATTGACCTGGGGTGGGGCTTAATAACACAATTTGCATAAATCATGTCATTAAGCCCCGCCCCCATACTGGAATCTATTTCCTCCCTATTCCTGAGATCTCCCAGAGGGAAGGAAAAAAAAGTAGTCAATCAGGATCAAATCTAGAGTTTTCTTGCTGTGAAAGCGCAAATCCGCTCACACTTTGTGCATCCTATCCAGAACTGTGGCTTGTGCAACTCTGTATGTGCTGTACTGAAAAGGTGCATGCTTTGGAAACATGATTAGGCAGAGTCTGTGATGGGTGATGGGTCAGTTTGCATGTCTCCAATGGGATTTAGAATTTTTTTTCTTTAAAGTCAAATGAAAGTCCTAACAAATCTTGTGCTCTCACTTTATTAAAAAAAGAATAAAAAAATTACAATTTTATTGAACGAAAATGCATTTTTAAAATTAATTAAGGCTTCAATTTAATCAATTTTAAATTAAAAAATAAGGCCATATAATGAATAACAATCATCTCCGCTTTACACTTGCACTAACCACTGAGCTGGTGTGAAATTTTAGGTGTAAATGCAGTGTATCTGACCTGCTATTGTAGCCCAGTAGCACTAAACAGCCCACTTTCTAATATAAATATAGTGAAACTCTCAGCTCTACTAGTGCAGAGCATATGGAAGCAGGAACAGCTGGATGGGGGGCTCTGCATCTGACTATTTGTGCTCACTCCTCTTCTACACATGTGCACTGTGCTTCCACCTAAAAATATATGCGGATATGCAGCTCTGGATCAGGTCCCTTATGTATGTACTGCTACACACTATCACACTATCACATAATACAACCTATTTAACACATTGTACAATATGTTTCATATCACTCTTGGGGGAATGTCTCTGATAGGATGTGCAGCTGTGTGAATATCTAATCACATGTTCAGCCTGTCGCCTTTTACTCTAGAGCCATTTATTTCATGATTATCTATACTTATCCTGAATACTCAGCTCAGTGCGGTTCACCAGTTCCATCATCTGATTTGCAACAAACAACATTACAACAGTAAAATGTTGACATCAGTTTACAACAATACAGTATGGATCAAGCTCCCGGAGGATCATGGAAGATTGCAACGAAGATAGGTACCATAACTCTCGCCTAATCCTTACCCTCCCTACCTCGCAGCCTAACCCTAACCTTCCCCTTAGGCCTGCATAACCTTAACCTTCCCTGTCCCACTGCCTAACTCTCCCGTTCAAGCAGCATAACCTTAACCTTCCCTGTTCTCCTGCCTAACTCTAACTTTCCCCTTCAAGCGGCCTAACCTTAACCCTCCCTGTCCCACAGCCTATATGCTTATATATTGCCTTAACAAGGACTAGTTTTTTTGGGTAGTTTGAATTTATAATATTGAGCGCTGGCTCCTTTCTTCCTCTACAAATAGAGCACTTGGTAGAAGTAACAGAGCACAGTTCAGGCCCTCAGATGCGTTGTTTTAGCTGTATCACAAATACACATATTAATGTACTATCAAGGAGAATTTTCTGCAACATCTCGGTCACTTTGTGATTCCTAAATGTCCTACGAGAGTCCTACTAGAGTCCAGGAACACATTGTGGACTGGATCCAGACATAAGAACGACAGCTAACTTACACTTACCACAGACGTAAGTCATCTGTGCGCTCCTACTGTGCACACGCTAATAACATAGGACCTGATTCACACCTAAGAAGCTGCTGCTATTTCTGTGCGTGTTTTTAAAAACGCATAAATGGCATTTAAATAGGGCAGGCAGGACGCGGTTTGCTAAGTGCGTTTGTTCTTTAGCAACAAAAGAAGATACATACACACGCAGGGCCGGATTAAGGACTGTGGGGGGCCCCTGGGCAACTAACTTCTGGGGGCCCCTAGCACACATTAAATTACATTTTGGAAATAGGTTCAAACAATGAATGTCATGAAGAAAATGCATACTCATGATACTATTTAAGCATCATCCTGCACAAGCGTTACAAGTTATAATACGCTCATAATCTGAGCTAAATCATTAAAAAATTCATTCAAACAACCAATAAACAAATAATAAGAGTTTAAATAATATACTTGTACAATAAAGGAGTCTTTACCAAGTATTCAGATTAATTAAAGGCCACATTGTGTCTATTAAGAATCTCTGCCACTGTTCCCTCTATACCTGTCTCCACCACTATTCCCGGTATACACTCACTCCCCGCTGTTCTCCCTATACTCCTCTTTTCACAGTTTCCTCTATACAGATCCCCCAATCTTTTCTCTGTACTCTTCTCATAGGACCTGACTCACACCTAAGAAGCTGCTGCTATTTCTTTTAAAAACGCATAAATGGCATTTAAACAGGGCAGGCAGGACGCGGTTTGCTAAGTACGTTTGTTCTTTAGCAACAAAAGAAGATATATACACATGCAGGGCCGGATTAAGGATTGTGGGGGGCCCCTGGGCAACTTACTTCTGGGGGCCCCTAGCACATATTAAATTACATTTTGGAAATAGGTTCAAACAATGAATGTAATGAAGAAAATGCATACTCATGATACTATTTAAGCATCATCCTTTACAAGCATTACAAGTTATAATACGCTCATAATCTGAGCTAAATCATTAAAAAATTCATTCAAACAACCAATAAACAAATAATAAGAGTTTAAATAATATACTTGTACAATAAAGGAGTCTTTACCAAGTATTCAGATTAATTAAAGGCCACATTGTGTCTCTTAAGAATCTCTGCCACTGTTCCCTCTATACCTGTCTCCACCACTATTCCCTGTATACAACTCACTCCTCACTGTTCTCCCTATACTCCTCTTTTCTCTATACCTCTTTCTTTTCAGTTTCCTCTATACAGCTTCCCCATTGTTCTCTCTGTACTCTTCTCTTCCTCTGTTCTGTTTTTTATTTTATAACCCTCATAGTGTCGGTCTTGGGCATAAAGGACCCACTGGGAAAATGCTACAGTATAGGCCCACCAGGAAAGATTTACCTTGACTGGAGAGAGGTGAGAATGGAGCAGAGAAGTTAGAAAATTGGATATATAGTGCTGCCTGTGGAAGAGTCACCTAAAATCAGGACAGTTAGCAGGTCTGTCCTACTTTCTCCTACCTGTTCTTGCATCTTTAAACTACTGTACCTGTTGCTGATGATGTTTTATCTTTAGTGGTTTCTCTAGATCTGATCATGTTAGTATCCTGTTTGGAAAAAAAGACCTGCACATGTAACATGGAAAGCCTAACAACAGTGAACACTCAACAGCCCTGCAACTAACCCCAATATTAGTTCAATATACACACATTTAATCATTTTTTATCATTCTGCCTTCCCCTTTACCAGCCTTATTAAACTAATCTTATTTACATTTACTAATTACGCATATTTCCAGTTCACCTGCCCTTACTAAACTGAATCATGTGCCTGTTTATTAAAGAAAGCTACAGAATTAAACAAATCATATTCACATTTAATATATACACCTATTTCAGCCTAAACCTCACAATACTAAATGAATCATCACCTATAATTACCAGTAAGACAGTAAGCAATCACTATATAGCCCCAAAGATAACATTTCTCCCCAAACTCAGACCACAAAAAAAATCCTGCATGACATAAGCACCCCTCTTTCCCATCTTACTTCTCAAAATTGCTCCCCAACACACCACTATCCCTCTATCTCCTCCATATACCTTCTTCTCTCCAGTTCCTTCGCATACCTTATTTTCTCCAGCTCCAACATGCACCTTCTCTCCAGCTCCCCCAGAAATCTTCTCTCCAACTCCCCCACACACAATTTTCTCCCCAGCCCCCCCACAATTTTCTCTCCAGCCCCTCTCGCACTTTTTTCACTCTGGCACTCCCATACACCTTCTTCTCTCAGGCTCCTCCATACACTTTCTTCTCTGCAGCTCCCCCACACATCTTCTTTCAGGATCCTCAACAGTTTTGGCTTTTCAAGCTCTACTTCATTCTTTTGAACACCCACACCCCAACCCCCTCATTATTTATACTGGACCAGATTCAGAGACTGAAAATAGAAGAGGAAAGTTACTCATGGGCAATACCAAGTATAAAATGTGTGCTGCGTGCATAAGTCCCCTGTCGTAATTAATTCTGGATTTGGGCCAATGAGAGTGGCATGGGAGTTGTCTTGCCACTGAGGTGCGTATGTTTGCTATTCCACACGTACTTATTTCATTCTTATCTGTGAACCCAGTCTATAGTTACACTTCGAAACGTAGTGCGACCGATGCAACAATCCGATGCGTTCCGTGATCTTAGCAGAACGGGTTGTAGCGGGAAGAAGGGGTGTGCTTGAAGATCGTACAGTAAGTATTCTGAACACGGTAGCGTTGTACGTGCGATGGGAGTAATCGCTAATTATTTACGTTAGCACCCAATGCAGAAGCTAGCATACATCATTTTTCATTGTCCCAGGATGCTTTAACAGCACAAACATAGTACATACCTGACAAAGCATGCTACACTTGTCACAGGCTCAGAGTGACTGGAACCCTTAGTCACATCCTGGATCTACCTCACTGTACAGGTGAGCACATAAACAGACATATACAAATATATTTCTAAAACCAATATTTAACAGAATATGCTTCCATTTGTGGTCCTCTTACACATGAAGAAAATACATTTCCAGAAATTTCCAGCACTACTACACTTGAAAGACTCTGCTAATTCATTACAGAGGGGAGTCACAATTTATTAAGTTTAAATTTCACTACTTACATTTTTTCAGATGCACTTTCTGTAGGACTGGAATGCTGTTATCACACTATGTAAACTCTTTTCTTCCCAGGGACCTTTGATGGTTCAAAACAGGAGGAAATGAACAGAGAAAACTATTTGTAAGTATATTACTCTCCATGACAAGGCGTCCCTTTCCATTTGGTATTATAATATATGACATACTATCAGGCATAGCTGCACAGATGCATATTAATGTGGCCTATTTAGTGATTTTTTTCAGGTTCATAGAATATTGCATGTATGCATGTATTTTCTTATGCATTTCCTCCTCCTTATGTCTTCTGTAAGGTCTTCCCTCCAACTTTGTGTGTTAGCTTATGTGAGCAGGGCCCTCCATCCTAGTGTTGTTCCCTCCTCCACCACTCCTCCCTTACTTTGTACCCTATCGTCCCCCTCTGCTACTCTTTTACCCAATCCCCACCTGGTGGCTCCCTCTCAACTTCTCACTACACTCTATCCCCTCCTCCCTGATCTTCCAAGCTTGACACCTAACATTTTGCCTTGTGTTCTATGCTTGCTTCACCTATTGTATTTTTGTGATATTTTTATATTTATATTGTATTTTATTATGTACTATACTGCCCATCCGTCCCATGTATGTCTGTTCTATATTTTGATTTATTTTGTACGGCGCTGCGGACACCTTGTGGCGCTTTATAAATAAACGATAATAATAATAATAATAATAATGTAAAGGGAAAATTCTTAGCCAGAAGGGTCAGATCTGAGCTTAGTATAAAGGGTGTGGTTTGCTGGAACGATGGTCTGTTGCAAAACAGGCCATCGTACCGGCAAACCACATCAGGGGCAGTTGAATGAATGGAATGTTTCCATTTTGGACAGCCAGGGCCGCCATCAGAGGGGGAAAGCTGGGACTATTGTTCCGGATGGTGGCCGCTGATGAGGGCCCGTCGATAGTTACCTAGCTCTGCAAAAGCAGGTACCACCGATACTTGCTGCTCAGTAGCGGACCAATGCGGCTGTGTCCCGGGCCCTGCATTTTCTGATGGCTGCCCTGTGGACAGCAATGGTGTTGCAATTGCAAATTGTAATTCAGCGACAGGTAAGTACTTGCATATTAACCCTTCCCTAACCCTGACCCTCCGTTTCCCGCAGTATAACCCTAACCTTCCCTTTCTTGAGCCCAAACTTTAACCCTTCCTTCAAAAAATAACTCTAACCTTTCCTTCTCCAGGCCTTACCCTGACCTCAGCCCGACACAGCCGTCGCAGCTTGTCACTATTGGGAACTTGTTGAAATAAGTTCCTGTTCCCACTAGCAATTTACTATTTGGCAAGGTTTTCTACAATGATACAAGACATCATTCAGTTGGTGGCCATTTTATTGTCAATATACCCCAGCAATCGTATCCATGGTATAAATACAATGGACTAGATCCGATTTGCGTGCAGATAGGGCCTGTGTTTAGCCACCGTGCATATGTGCAGAATCCATCACTGATCTGGAGCCTCAGGCTCCTGACCTCTGTACTGGAAATCTTTCTGACAGCAGGGAAGGGGTGAGTGGTATGGCATGTACACGAGATAGTAGAGGGGATCTATGGACTGTACTTGTATGGGGAGTGGTCTACCCTCGCTCGAGCGGGACAGGATTCAGCGAGCATCCAGCTTTGAAAGTGGGTTCTGGATCCGCTCCAGTATGAGCATGTTTGGGCAATGTCTTATTTCAAATTCTCAGTAAAATGAGGCTTTCTAAAAAGATACCGCTGGCTGTAACTGTGAGTAGTCATGTATTGCAGCACATCCAGAGGCAGAGGAAAACATGTTTAAAAATGACACCTGGGCGGGATGCAATGGACAGGATGCGGTTGGCGGGGTGCAGTTGGCGAGATGCAGTTAGCTGGATGCAGTTCGTATGATGCAGTTGGTGGGATGCAGTTGGCAGGATGAGGTTGGCGGGATGCGGTAGGCAAGATGCAGTTGGCGGGATGCAGTTCGTGAGATGCAGTTGGTGGGATGCAGTTAGCTGGATGCAGTTCGCATGATGTAGTTGGTGGGATGCAGTTGGCGGGATGCAGTTGGCGGGATGCAGTTGGCGGGATGCAGTTGGCGGGATGCAGTTGGTGGGATGCAGTTAGCTGGATGCAGTTCGCGTGATGCAGTTGGTGGGATGCAGTTGGCAGGATGAGGTTGGCGGGATGCGGTAGGCAAGATGCAGTTGGCGGGATGCAGTTCGTGAGATGCAGTTGGTGGGATGCAGTTAGCTGGATGCAGTTCGTAGCGGGATGCAGTTGGCGGGATGCGGCTGGCAGGATGCGGTTGGTGGGATGCAGTTGGCGGGATGCAGTTGGCAGGATGCAGTTAGCTGGATGCAGTTCGCATGATGTAGTTGGCGGGATGCAGTTGGCTGGATGCAGTTTGCATGATGCAGTTGGTGGGATGCAGTTGGAAGTCTGCACAGAAGAGGGGAGTGAGTGCCCCTGTCACATCCCTCTCTCGTGCGGAGTTCTGGACACTTACTACCTTAACTTCTCTGGATGCAGAGGAATGTGGAAGTGAAGGGCTGGCCCCTCCCTCTGATCTTCTACCGTACGGAACTGAGTTCTATACGGTAGGAGATATGTTATGTAGCATCTGGCGTGCACATGCTACCAATGTTACTTTACAAGAGGCTTGTGTAAGTCCCCTGTCTTATAGAAGTAAGAATCATGCCCAGGGTTAGACTGTGGCAGGTATAAGGTTAGGGTTAAGGCTTAAGGGGAAGGTTAGGATTAGGCTGCGGGGTATAGTGGGTTAGGGTTAGGCCACAGGGCATGAAGGGTTAGGATTAAGGTTGAAGAAAGGGAAGGTTAGGGTTAGGCCATGGGAAATAGAGGGTTAGCATTAAGAAGGGGTTAAGTGTAGTGTTATCTTAAAACACTTATCTTTCAGCTGCATCATCAGTTGCATCACTGTTGCTTTCTACATTGGAGACTGTCGGCAGCTTCTGTACGATGGCAAACCACATCCCACCTGGGCAACACCATGGTGTATTTCTGGTGGAGTCAAATAAATGTTCTTCTTTGCATTCAGGGAGAATACTTTGCTTATACTTAATGCACACAGATCCTGAGCAGCTTCACTTCATTCAGTCTTGGACTAGGAAACCTCACTCTAATACTGTTTGTGAGAGAGGAAATGAGCTTACCCGCAATTCATCATGGTTGTAAATTTTCACCTGTTTGTCTCTTACTTTCAAACTCTTGATATGATCCAATGTGACTGAATTAAACAGAACTTTGAACTGGCCTCTATATAAATTCTTTGTAAGGCTGAAGCCAATATTTCTACAATGATTTTGAGGTTAGGTAATAAAATTTGGACTTAAGGCTTCTCCTGGATGCATGTTGTGAAGTTTACATGCAAACAATCTTTCTTTCCAAGTGGTGCCTTTTACTTTTCATTATTTAGTAAGGTGAGCCAACACAGATGGCCAATGATCCAGGGAGGATAGACAACTGCTGGTGTCCTCTGCAGCAAGGTGATATGAAGCAGAAAGAGCTTATTAGTTTTCAAAGAGAAAAGATGTAGATGGAGCAGAGCAGAAGACGTAGGACCAAGCTGAGATGAGTAAGAGTCAGAGAAAGCAAACAGTGAAACCTGTTTGGCAGGTAGGCTAAAATCTGTCTGGATGGGAAACACCTTCACTATTTCTGTTTGCAAGCATTTGTTGATGTACAAATCCTATGAACATTAATAAGAGTTCACTGGGGGATGATTGTGGGATGTAGTGGTGAAGGGTGTGTTACACTGCCTTGGGTCCTCCGGCGTCATGTTCCCCCAACAGCGTCTCCCACGTGCACATGGCAGCATGCAAATTAGCCATAAGGGAAGCGTCGTCCACAGTCCGTAGTGTGTGTGCACTCCCTCTCCCCTGTGCTGTCCATGCTGTTGACTAGCAACCAGGACACCAAACAATGAAAATGAAGCTGTAGGGTTGCTGGCCAATCAGTGGCGAGCACCCCCTTTATAAGAACCGGCAGTTCTGTCAAACGCTGCTGGTTATAGCGTTAGGCTTCCTGCACTCTCTTGCTCTCCTCTGGTGATTTATTTCCTGCGATTGTTGGGTGCCCCAGTGTTCCTTGTGTCTTGCTTCCATTCTCCCTTGCCTCTGGTTCAGTCCCTTCTCCCCCTTTCCTCCTCTGGTTGTGTTCTCTACTTCTTTATTACTGCACCTCTTGTGCACCTCTTTGCTCTCTGTGTCTGTGTGTGAGAGCCCCATTCTGTCATTTCCCACCTTGCCATTGTTCCCAGTGTGATTTTTCATCTTCCTGTTCTCAGGATTGGTTCCTCTCACCCTATTTCTATCTCTGGGTGTCCGGTGTTATAATGTAAGTTGGAAGCGGTGACTATGAGCCGCGACCTGCTAGCAACCAGCAGCCCAGCCTATCCCCACATTCAGGTGCTCTAGTGAATACCAGGCTCCTAGTTAGACTGCGTGCCCTGGTTCATTGTGACCGTGAAATAAGTTGTAAAACTAAAGATGAGGCCATATTAAGTAGATACAGAATTTGTTGAAGATTGTGGAATTTGTTATGAAGTTGACAATGATCTAATGGAAATTAACGAGAAAACATATGAGAAGCTCACAAGCTGACAGTGAGCTGTTGCTGATTATGGATATAGTGCTGGATGTAGATGCAGATTATTATTCTACTACTTATCTTCTGTTTGATACCTGTTGCTTATACTGTAAATAGATGTACATTTATGCATAAACTGAGACTATTAATAATTCAAAGGTGGAATCTGTGAAATATCTATGTCTGCCCATTGGATCGCCCCTGTATTTTCTGTGATGCAGTTATTTCCTACTATTTGTTCCTGTGACCTTTAATAAAGTGTTGTAGGAGAGCTAAGAAAGGTCACGGGTGAGAGGGAACCTGACACAGTCGCTGATGGACAATCCGCTTTTGCCTGCATACAATTAGAACTCCGCTGTAATTTTAACCAGTTTATATGATGTTGTGCTTTCTAGCAGTTTGTCAAGTTCTCCAGCAGAGGGCAAAGTATAAGTGAGCAAAGGGGACAGCCACATCTTACAAACTGCAGGGGCCCAAGGTGAAGTCCCCACAGATGTTCTGCTCAGGGGGAAGAAAGGGAACAATTGCAGACTCCTGATTTCCTTGGGAAGAAGACACACATTTTCCTGAAAGGATGTATTTGGAAATCTGAGGAGGTATTTAGTGAGTCCCTGCAGATAATCAGGAAATGCTATAAACAGAATAAATATAGAAAGGATTATCTTTGGTAAAATAAAGGAAGATATTTAATATGGAGCTAAGCTGTAGTGTTGTGATTTAGCAGTTGCTGTATAAGCAGGACCCTTAACACATTTTATGCTATCGCTTCCAATTAAAGGGGACAAGCTGGTGTTTCTATTCCCACACATGCCCGTCATGATATTGGAACTACTATATGAAATATAGTTCCCGGGACTGTCACCGCTCAAGGTACACCAAGCGCCCAATCCATTTCCTAACGAGACCTTTCCACTTCCCCCTTTCCAGTCCTCCATACCAATCCCTACAGACTCATTTGACTAAAATATAGGGTCAATCAACCCTTTCACTGCCAGAGACACCAGATGTGTGAAGGTGACAGAATGAGGGGATTTTACGCAGGACAGATGCTGGCAAAGACCTGGTTACTTTAACCATTCAAGCAACTGGTTCCCCAAATCACTGAGGTGTCTGGATATTGTGCTTACATGTAATTCTGTTTACTGCCATGTTATCCGCATGTTCCCATTGCACTTTCATGGAGTTAACACCTTCCAGATGGGGTACTACAAAATTGAAGGTGTATTTGTTTGTCTGTAGTGAGTACTTTGAAGATCTGTGGGAAGCTGGGAGTGATATTTCCGTTTTGTAGTGCGTATATATTTATGTATGTATAAAGTCACTTGTAGCCTGTGTATCGTCAGCTATCTCATTCTCACACTGTCCATATGGTAAGCATCTGATATAATAGGCGCATTCTGTACACTTTCACATAACCCTATTATGGGAGATTGTCTTTTCTAAAAAACATAGACGTATAATACATAGAGAGGACTGTCTAACTGATATGGAAATACAAGCCAGAGAATGCCAGGTGTAAGTCTAGTGCAGGATGATTAATACTACTACAGTACATCCTTATTGTATACTACACATCTGCTATAAATGCTTGCAGCTCATCAGATAATAGTCCAAAGGTTACAGAAGAGTTCACAATCTAGTTTACTTCAGCTGCAGGTCTCTCTCTCTCTCTCTCAGTCACC
>WWET01002079.1:0-12030 GCA_011038615.1 Limnodynastes dumerilii
TTGGGGAAAGTAGATGACAAACATCACAATTTCTATGTTTTTGCCTCCAGCTCTAATACGATAAAAATACGATTAGGTTTGGGGGAAATTGCACAGTATTGATTGATTTGTTTGTTACACTATTACTAGGCATTTAGATTAATATCTAGCAATTATGTCCATCTATTCAGCCTAATGATAGCTGTTTACTTGTATTTTCTGAAAAAGTATAAATGATCTCTCATCATTTGTTTCTCCCACTTCTGTATATGTTGTGTTGTATTCTTGAGATTATGCGGAGTAAAGAGAATTGCTGAAAAGCCCTCACAACAGCTTCATTTGTTATTTGTAAATTCATGCGAAGGAAAAGTGCAAATCTAATAAGCATCCATCAGCCAACTGTACAACTCTTTATGGTAAGTTACAGTATCAGCATTTCCTGGGAATCATAAACAGAGGGGTTGAGCTTTCAGATAAGCTGTTAATAGCAACTCTGTACTAGGTATAAACAGCAGGTTGCTGATGCTTATACTTATATAATGATTATATTCTGCAAAAAAGAAAAGTAGTGTTAATATTGTTCCTGAGTGGGATTTTAACTGGGCTAAACATAAGGAGGCTTGTCAAAATGTTTAGTTATAAAAGTATGTCATTTACTAGGTTTGTTGCCTAGTTACAGTTCTAGAACTCGTTTTGATGTTGTATTTAAATTTGTACTTGAAATAAATATAATTTAATAAATATAATTTATGTTCATTATAATATTCAACTGTTGCATCAACAGGACCTGGAAAAAGTACTCTTCCTGGTTATATAATGAATTTTTGTTATTTTTATTATTATAATTAAAAAAAAATTCAGTATTTAAGTATTTGCATTAGAGGAATAAGGAATAAGATACGATATGATAGTAAGCTGCCATAAAGCAGTCCTAAGCCATTACTGTACAATTTAAATAGCTCCCCCTGCCCCCTGCTCACCATGCGTATATGCTGTAAGCATGGCAGGTTATCACTCCCTGCACTGGAATGGCTCACGGGTGTGGGTCCCCGCAAAGAACAGCCCTATTCAATAGGGCTGTTCTCTCCCAGCCAGTTTCGAACTTGCTGGGATATTGATTGGCTCGAAGAGGCATAGCAATCAATCCCCAGAGCACCGAACATGGTGCTCCGAAAGGTGAGTGGCTAAACTAACCCCAACCCTTCCCCTAGTTATAACCCTAACCTTCCCCTTCCCTACCCCTAACATTCCCTTCCCCGCAGCCTGACCCTAACCCTCCCTTCCCTGCAGCCTGACCCTTACCCTCCCTTCTCCCTAGCCTGACCCTAATACTCCCTTTACTATAGCCTAAACCTAAGACCCCTCTATCCCGCAGCCTGACCCTAACCCTCCCCTTCTATGGTCCTAACCCTAAAGCTCCCTTCCTAAGCTCCTAACCCTAACCTCCCCTAATACTAAAATGCCCCGGAGAGGTTACTCATCTCTCCGTAGCTGTCAGCGGCGTCTTTGAAAATGAATGGGCGAGTATGCTGATCTGCACACACCCATTCATGAAAAAAATTATAAAATGGCCCCCTTTTCGAAATAGAGTAGAAGTAACTTTCGTCTGTCTCTTTTTCGCAAAGCAGGCCATCGGACCGGAGACTGCAACCGATGGCTCACTTTGCATAATTGGTCATCGTTCTTTGTGCGTTCCGTTGTGTCACCACCTTTTCCGCGTATGCACAGAGCGATAGCACTGGATACTTACGTATGTGGAATGTGTCAGTACCCTGTCGTATGGACTTCTTTATCCGGTCCTCTGACTCAAACACGTCTCCAACTTAAACCAGGCCAATGGGGAATGTGCTTTGGATCCTTACTCTGTGGATCAGGGCCCAAAGTGAGGGGATATATGTGGGTATGCCATACCATTACTTCTCCCACGGATTTAATTGAAAAGCTATAAATCTCCATTCACGTCTATTATTTTAATATTTTCATACCGCCACTTTTAAATGTCCATACCGCCACTTCTATATTTCCACTTCGACCAATGCTGTAAATAGACAATTTCATTAGAAAAACCTATAAACTCTACGTGTTGTGAAACTACAAGTTCCAGCAGGTATCAACTATGCCTTAAAGCATTCTGGGTTTTACAACACCTGGAGAGACACAGGTTGGCTGGGCGTACTGTAAAGAGAGAGACCTCTGATCAGAGCAGGGTTTTTTGTGCGGGAGGGAGACAAAGATCTACTGAAGTACAATAAAGCATATATTATTGGGTATTTAGATATTTACTAATGAATTCTTCTTTTCATGCAATTGGATCTTTCAAAAAATGATTCCTGTGTGCCAATTTACACACAATTTACACAAAGTGAAAACAGAGACACAACAATGAATAATAACTAAGTAGACTCCCATCCTCTTGCAAAATTAGGGATTTCTCTACACTGGAAACATCTATGTTATAACTGGTCACAGGCTTTTATAGAAGCTGTATTAGGGCAGAGTTGCCTACCTCTCAATGCTTCCCGGAGAACCCGGAGGGAAGCAATAAATGCCTTGATGGGGGTAGGACTTGACGAAATTTATGCAAATTGCGTCCTAAAGCCCCACCCACCGACCACCAACGATTGTTCATGGTATTTCTAGGGGTGTGGGTGGTGTTTGATTATGCAAATTCCATCATCAAGTCCTGGCCAGTCCCTATAAACACTAGAAAAAGTAGTGTTGCTAGGCAGTGGGGCGGGACTTCAGACCATGGTTTGCATGAAACTACAACCTCAAGCCCAGAGCGGTAGGTTTGCAGGCTCTTCTGGGATTCTAACTGTATTAGGAGGAAGTGCCCCAAGTGCTATGAGTCTGTAGAGTGAGGTTTGTGTCAGTCCTCAGGGCTGCCATCAGGACATACCGGCAGTCTCAGTGTCCCTCTTGGACCCAGGCAAAGTGGTAGAACAATATTCTGTACTGCCAATGTCCCTGTTGAGCTCTTCTCATTCTCCTTACTGGAAGGCTGCACACAAGATTGCCATATGGAGGGGGGTTCCCCGGACTTTTATCCTGGGAGAGGGGTGCTGGGCCTGGTGCTGATGATCACCTCAGACACCGGAGACCAGCCAAGCAGGTGAGTATTACAGGGTAGTCCATGGTAAGTTTTTGGGCCAGGCTGTGGTGAGGGGAGTGTTAAGGTCTTAGGATCAGGCCGCGGGGTAGGGAGTCTTACGGTCAGGCTGCGGGGGAAGGAAGTGTTAAGGTTAGGCTACAGGGAGAGGGCACTTAGGGTCAAGCTGTGGACAAGGGAGTGTTAGGGTCAGGCTGTGAGGGGTGTGGGGCTCCGGCCCGAAAGTCCCATTTTCAAAAAACCCAATTCCTGTCAGCCAGTTGCGAACTGACTGGGATTTCGATTGCATATGCCTCGAGGAGTGTTAAAAAAAGTCCCCCACTAATTCCCATAATTCTTACCCGAACCCTCCCCTGTCACTACCATAACCCTCCTTCCTGGCAGCCTGACCCTAACCCTCCCTTACTTGCAGCCTGACCCTAACCCTCCCTCCCCTGCAGCCTGACCCTACTCACCCATTCAAAAAAAAAAAAAAGTAGAAAATCGTAAGCATTCGAAATAGGGACATCCGAAAATAAACTTTCATATATCCCTATTTTGCAAATGGGACATTCTAACAGGGGAGTGACCCATTCCAAATAGGGCCATCCAAAAAGAAACTTTTGGATATCCCTATTTCACAAATGGGACATTTGTACCGGATAATGACAAAGGGCTGTGAGGAAGGGAGGCTTAGTGTTAGGGTAATGGAAGTAGAGGATGAGGGTAAGGATTAAAGTAGGGGTTGGTGTTACATTAATACTCACCATTCACTGCAGCATCTTCTTTCTTCCATGTCTTCTCTGGAGAGCAGAAGCAATCAATTTCCCAGCCAGTTAGCAACCTGCTGGGAGAAAATGGCCCTTTTGGAAAAAGGCCGTTCTCAGCGGCGACCCACCCCACCTGGATACCTGCTGCTGGAAAGCTGTACATCAGGCGGCTGATACACAGGAAAACTTCTAAAAACAAGCTTTCCCTGTGAGTTGGCCCACTCTTTTGCAGGTCAGAGGCGCTCCACCTATAAGTGTCGTCCATGATTTCCGATAGCAGTTCTGGCTACATAACATACTGGAAATTATAGTGGAATTGTGCAGGACCCTTGCACAAAGTGGCCTAGGAACCCTGTTTTAGATAGGTTAAGGCATGAACCTGAGACTTTAACTTCTGAGACCTTAAAGGGCGTCTTGGGCCCCCCTTTAAGGCCCCTTGGGGTGCACCCAATGCGATTGCACGGATTGTCTGCCCCTTGAAATGGACCTGGTTTGAATTGCCTCAGGATATTCCCTTTCCATCTCTAGTTGTAATTTAAACCTAAATTTCTGTAACCTCTTAACAGTCCTAGAAATTTTAATTTATCTAATGCATTGCCCAAAATACAGATCAATGTTTCATTTTGTCCCTTTTGCAATGAATCCTTTAAGTCTCCTAAAAATCGACATGCTGTAACCATCCCAAATGATATTATCAGCTGATAATGTGATTCCTCCATTGCAGACAGCATGCCTCAAAATGGGATTCTTTACCTCTTCCCTCATCCAAAACAGCTCAAGCAGACATCATAAAGGCAGGAGCAATATACTGTGTGCGATAACATATTAGATTTTACTGCTGGCTTTGCAAGAAATATGATATAGTCAAAGCATCAATTTAAGTTGCATGGCCTGAAGCTCAAGCTGCCTTTTGTTGGATCTCTTAAATTATTGTGCAAGTACAATGCAGCCTAAATCTGGAAACTCTGTATATACCGGCTCACTATAATCTAATGGAATAATTTATATTTACTTAGTGTAGACACTAACTGCATAAGCAAGAAACAAGTTGAGGGAAAGCAGCAGAAATATATAGAAGGTAAACAAACCTCTACTAGACTACTAAAAGACATCGATGTATAGCTAATAAAGGGACAAATTTGAATGAATGGAATTAATAATCTGTAAATTAGATAATAATGGGGATGAGAGAGTTTATGTATTAAATAAATTAAGGATGTTGGTTGGGGGGGGTAATATTGGACTTTATTCACACCTAAGTAAGTGTGGCATCTACATGTGTATTTTTACAAACAGTTAAACTGCATGCCCAACACTCAAATATATGCACGGAAACCCTGGCTGGCTGATAAACATACACGGACATCTGACTTTCAACTGATGCACACATCGGCACGTAAACAGTCCCTCATGCATGATTAGAGGGGCAATCATTAATGCAAATGACCGCATACAAACCTTTTTTTGTTTTTTGTTTTTTTCAATTATTCTTTTGTAAATGTTTAATGAAATTTTCTATATGTAGTCGATCATTATTTTTATAACTTCCTAATGTCACAAAACGCAGAACTTACCGCATCAAGAGCTGCCTGTCAGTGGCTCTCTCCAGGCGTGCCAGCTCTCTGACTCCAGGGAGGTGCCACTCTCAGTAGTGGCAGCTCAATTCATGATGTCCACCGCCTGCTTCCCTGTGTATTGCTGGCAACAAACGCTGCTGTCCTCCAGTGCATGGGCGCTGCCATCTTGGGTCTGTGCACATGATCTACAGCAGCCAACCAGGAACAAGCTAGGAGAAGCACATGATCTGCAGCATAAAGCCAGGAAAAGCACATGAACTGCCTGTCCAGTCCTCAGTGCCAGAACAACTTGTTCACTCAGGGTGCCTGGTTCCTGTATTGCTTCTTGTGAGAATTCTGATTTCAGGCTTCAGCTTTCAGCCAGCTGCTCAGCTGCAGCAATTACCCTTGCCAGCAGAGAACAGACAGCAGTATATTGTTCCAGCTTCAAGACCTCTGCTATTGCAGACTGTTTATCCTTTCAACAGACTGCAGGATATTTCTCCAGCTTCAAGGTCTCTGCTGTCTGCAGACTGTCTATCCTGTTCAACAGCCTGCAGAGTATTGCTCCAGTTTCAAGACCTCTGCTATTGCAGACTGTCTATCCTGTTCGACAGCCTGCAGAATATTGCTCCAGCCTCAAGACCTCTGCTGTTGTATACTGTTTATCCTGTTCAACAGACTGAAGAGTATTGTTCCAGCCTCAAGACCTCAGCTGTCTGCAGACTATCAATCCTGTTCCAGTTAATGTCACCTGGTCCAGCACAGGTCAAGTCTAATCCTGTTCCAGTTCATGATACCTGGTCCAGACAAGGTCAAGTTTAATCCTGTTCCACTCCTGGCCCAGTTCAGGTCCAGTCAAGTCTTGCTCTAGTTCGACTCCTGGCCCAGTCCAGGTTCAGTCAAGTCTTGCTCCAGTTCCACTCCTGGCCCAATCCACGTCAAGTCTTGCTCCAGTTCCACTCCTGGCCCAGTCCAGGTTCAGTCAAGTCTTGCTCCAGTTCCACTCCTGGCCTAGTCCATGTCAAGTCTTGCTCCAGTTCCACTCCTGGCCCAATCCACGTCAAGTCTTGCTCCAGTTCCAGTCCTGGTCAAGCAACATCAAACCTGAATCCCTTTGCCCACTGACTCATGAGCAAATCCTATATTAAGGCTCCAAGCTTCCGCTACTTCGCTGAATCACCACTATCACGTCCCCGGGGACCCAGAGCGGATACCCGCCAAAGTCAGTCCGTGATACTTACAGTATATGTTTATATATATATTATATTTTTTTTTTATTCTTGTTTTATTTTTTATGGTTATTTTTTATTTCAAATGTTAATGTTTTTAGAAATAAAATTTATTTTACTTTTCCGGAGCCTAATCTGTATGTTTAGTTATGTATCTTTGCAATTTTAAGCACCATTACGCACAACCGATTCACAGCTTATAAAGTAATTATACGCAGGAAAGACTTACATTCTTACTTTGCACTCCTGACCCAGGGGAAGTGGTGAATCGGTTTCTTTCTTTTCTCTGAATCGGTATTGCGGATTTTTCACGTGCGTATATTAAGGTAAGTTCGCAATTTTGCTCTTAAGTGTGAATACGGTCCATTATCTGTAATATATCTCTATTATTTGTACCAAAGTTGCTGGTATTAGAAGACCAGCACTTCCGCAAAAAATAACACTTAATGCACATTAGCTTTCTCAAGTTATGAATCCACATGATTCAGACTTAAGAAGGAGCTTGAAATTAAGGACCGGATTCACACTTGCATGTGTGATCCATAGTTGCCGATACACATGAAAAGAAATTAGAAAGTGAGCAGCCTGAATGCTATTGTTCTAGTTTATGTATCCTTTTGTTTTTTTCAATAAACTCAATAAATTATGTCTATCTTTAATTTAGGCTCCAACATATTTTGCAGTTTTTTACAATCAATAAATGTTATTAAACCATTAATTAAGATATACATTATTCTGTCCTATATACTGGCAAAGGTGTCAGTGTTTTCGGTTGTGCTATAAATCTGCTAGACACGCACCCGGTGTCTTCAGCATAAATATATATATCTGTAATAATCAACTACGGGGGACGGGGTGTGCAAGAAGTGGTAACAGGACTTAGAATTCCCTTTGGTGGTTGGTATGCAGATCTAGGACCATATTTACACTTAATGAAGCAGCTGCTTCATTTACACGATCTAGGTACCGTTTAGGTACGCAGGTTGCCTCGGTGCAGTCTTTAAAGCTGCACGGAGTAGATTGGTCAGAAGGAGCCGTGCTAATGCCGCCTCGGGGATGTTTTAGTTAGAAGTGGAAATGGAGAGGGATTTACATTTTCTGGGGAGGGCGGTGTAAATTCATGCCTGTTGCACACAGCACAGGATGTGATATCATGTCTATGTGTGTGTGTCACTTCCTGTTTGCTGGAGTTTGTTCAGTTTGATATTAGCATAGCATAAAGACCTGTTGTGCAACAGCACCAAAAGTGTTGTCTTCTTTGTTTTCCACACACTTTTACAGACGGGGGAGGCTTTCTCTGTGCATATTTTCCTTCTTAAGAAGGAAAATCCGCACGGTTACTTAAGGAAGACCTACACTCTTAAGTGGCATAAGGTTCCTAAATACGAGGGTGGGTCAAGGGGCAGTACAGGTGAGTTAGGTGCAGATCTGTCCACACGTAACTCACTCTTAATTTTGAATATGGTCCATAGACAGTATTATGCACCAAATGTACTTGATATCATGTGCCATCTCTAGACTACTAATATACCCCACATGTATTACAAGCTATGGTAACCCCCCTTTTTAAAATCCTGTTTTTGTCACTGCTCCAGTTTCAGTTCACTTCTCATGTTCCTTTTCTCATCCTTTGGAGACGGCCGTGTCTCGCCTGTACCTTGGTTACACCGCCTGATATATTAGAAAGCGTCAATCATATCCCCCTCTCATTCTGTGCTCCAAGCTATTCATCTTTAGGCACTTTAGTTGGGTATGTTTTGTGATGTATTCACATATCAGGACATAGCAATTATAGATTAACAAAATAAAACCGTTTCCAAGACCTCTATCTACACAGCTCTGTGAAATCTCCCAGCTGCCGGAATATTTCAGCAGTGAGAGACAGTAAGTGCAGACAAGCGTCTCAAGAGTACAATTATACAGATATTCCCCAGATGATATTATATTACTATTTACAACACATAACCAAACAAACTTAAGCCGGCTCTTCTGTAATACATTTATTTTTTTATTCAGAGCTGTTGTAGTAAATTGCTCTCTGTGTAATTTTATAGAACGTGGTCATTCTAAAAGGTGAAATTCTTAGTTTATATTCCATTTACTGACAGATAAGATTTTTTACTGACACATTAAGTTGTTTATTGATATTGATCCATAAGCAGCTTTTACGATGCAAATGGAAGGATGATGAGTTTTCATTAATTCACAACCAGACAGTCTCTAGGTAATGGGGCTGAATGATTGGTCTACAAAAAGGTAAACAATTTTAAACACTCCAGCAATTTCCATGTATGTAAAACCATAGCAGCCAATCAGAAAAGGTAACAGAGGTAGTTTACTCCCCTCTTCCATGCGGACTTTCAGACCCCCGAGCATGCGGAAAGCGCGCAGGGGTCTGGATATGGTCCTTTGTGCAGATTTGCACTTGTAAATAAAGTTGGTAAATAATCCTCACATATTACCAGATGTTTTATATAATGCCGCTGTAACACACTTTTCCAAGACAAAGATTTATTTGTGAGGGCTTTGTATGGGTTTTCAAGCTGTTTAAGTGCTGGAAAATATTTTCAGAATAGAGCCTATTACTCAGCCTATGAGAGGCCCTTTACAATTAACATATGTCTGTTACAATTCTAAATTAAGCACTATCCCTGTTGTGTGGCTATTCAGCACTATCCTCGCTCTGCACAGACTTTCAATAATGTCTGTCTTCCAGAAGGTTTAATTACTTTGGCTCTCCTGTGTTGCCTCCCAGTGTCCCAAATCAATCATGTTTACTGGATTTAAAATAGCAGTTTCTAAACATGTGAACAGTCTAATCTGTGACAGGTCTGCTGCAATGTGTGGGACAGTCTCCTTCATAAAACCTGACTAAAGTTGTGTTGCAGAAGATTGTGTACTCATGCACCCACTTCAAAATCGTGCTGGAAGATGTTGTCATGAAACTATTAGCCTTCACTGTGCACTGTGAGAGCCTATTATAAAGAAAAATCAACCAATAATCAAGGCTTAGCAATCCAATACAACACCCTCTTCCTCTGCCTTCTCCACAAGTCTATCAAGTCTGTGCCCCTCCCAGACATTGTATAAGATATACAGTAAAGAACAGTCCTGAGACTACAAGTTCCATCATGCTTTGTCAGGCTATCAGCAAAGGCTATGCAGTTAAAGCATGCTGGGACTTGTAGTTTCAAAAGACTTGAAGAGCCTGGCATAGGGCAGGGTTGCTGACTTTTGCCAGCTTCCCTCCGGGGGATCCCGGAGGGAAGCTAGCAATGCATGCATGAGGCGGGGCTTAATAATGACATTTATGCAAATCGCGTAATTAAGCCCTGCCCCCTGCCTAATATTTACCCGGTTTTATCTGTAATAGACATCGGGATGGGGCTTGATGGCGCTAATTGCATCATCAAGTCCCTTCCTGGCCCTAGTAACACTAGTATACTAGTATTGCTAGGCAGGGTGCAGGACTTGCGGGAGATTTGTCGGCTCTCCTGGGATACCAGAAGAACTGCCCGAATTTCAACGCTGGCATAGAGGAATGTTAGATTTCTCTGTTTTCTGCTGTTCCCACCTATGGACATAATCCTAGAAACTAGCCAGGAACAGTCCAGAAAAGTAAATCATGTAATCCTAGCCAAGCTTGAGGAACATTTCATCCATGCTGATGGATTAAAAACTAGTGTCCATTCTAACTGGACATCTGCCCGGTGAAACCAAGTATATATTTACTGCATGGCAGTGATGAGCTATAGGTGATCCTGGAAGAGTGCAGTCACCTGTGACCCTGAAAGATTATAGGCTTCATACAGGCTGGTAGCATTTATTATTATTATTATTATTATTGTTTATTTATAAGGTGCCACAAGGTGTCCGCAGCACTGCACAAAATACTACAAAATACAGTACAGACATACAGGGTAGGGATGGACAGCATAGTATATATAAATAAATACAATATGACTATAAAAATATCACAAATATATAATAAGTGAAGCAAGCACAGAACGCAAGGCAAAATGTGAGGTGTCAAGCTTGGAAGATCAGGGAGCAAGGGATAGAGCATGGGGTAAAAGGGTAGCAGAGGGGGACACGCGGGTATGAAGTGAAGGGGGAGTGGTGGAGGAAGGAACAACACTAGGATGGAGGGCCCTTCTCACGTGAGCTAACACACTAAGTGGAAGGGAAGCACTTACAGAAGACATAAGGCAGGGGGAATTAAGTGGACTGCTGGTGTGAGCGGAGGAGAGGGGGAAGGAAGAAAAGGGATAGATGAAGGATGCAGTGAGGTGCCTTTTTAGTGAACACTTGAAGATAAGCAATGTGGAGAAGAGTCTGACTGAAGAAGGGAATTCATTCCAGTGCAGAGGTGCAGCACGGGAGAAGTACTGGATATGGGCATGACATGTGGTGATCAGTAAAGAGGTCAGGAAGGGGTGTGCATGTTGATGAGGGAAGAGGTAGGGAGCAGTGGATGAGCTGATGGCCTTAAAGGTGAGGGTACGGAGTTTAAAGAGAGGTCTGAAGCAGAAAGGAAGCCAGTGGAGGGTTTGACATAAAGGAGAAGCCGAGGTAGAGTGGTGTGAGGGGAAGATGAGCCTGGAAGCAGCATTGAGTATAGATTGAAGGGGGGCAAGACAGGTGAGCGGGAGACCTATGAGGAGGAGGTTACAGTAGTTGAGGCATGATATGACTAAAGAATGGATGAGGGTTTTAATAGCTTCATTTGTGAGGAAGGGACGGATGCGTGCAATGTTGCATAGGTGGAAACGACAAGAATGAGAGAGGGCACGGATGTGTGGTATAAAGGAAAGTGGGCAGCGAACTTGAGGGGATGAGGAGACAGAGGTATCACCAATGGTTATCGTAATGTAGGGCGGAGAGGAAATCCTAGGGGGAGGAAAAACAATAATTTCCGTTTTGTCCATATTCAGCTTGAAGGAAGCGTTTGGCCATCCATGTGGATTGGGATGCAAGGCACTCAGAAATCTTAGAAGAGATGGGTTGAGGTCAGGGGAGGAGAGCATCCCGTTTTTGGTAAAACGTATGGGCACAAAGAATCCAAGCACATTCAGATACATTTCCAGCTATGTTTCCTTTCCCCAGGGAACCAAACCCAAGTTCTGGGTAGCACGGTGGAAATGATGTTTGTCCTTCATGCGAGTGCATAACCAACAATATAATAGACTTAGAAATGCAGCAGCAGTTTCATGCAATGTTAATACAATGGTTCCATATAGACTGCGCTATGATACTATTAAGTTTAATACAATTAGACATGCCCTTTGGCTGGTGCAAATATTTAGATGGAAACTGTGTGTACTTACGTTAATGGTCAGGTCTGGGTTGGGTTCCATAACATGGACACACCCTTACTGTACATTGACTACTTTTATCCACTCTTT
>WWET01002079.1:25436-46816 GCA_011038615.1 Limnodynastes dumerilii
CCAATAGTAAGAACTAGTAACAGTAACAAAAAAACACAGGCCGCGCTTGTATTCAATTATATGAAATGTGTGCAAGTGTATGTAGAAATGAAAGATGTGCAGCCAAGGACCAAAAGTGAAGTCTGTATAAATACAAGGCACAAAAAACAGGTCTGGCGCTCCATACCAAGCCTTATATAGATATATAAGAGGTTTAATTCATAATATAGCTATATTGGGTTAAGCTCACCTGCCCCATGTAAAAGCACTGTCTGTAGGTGAGTTCCCTTTTCTCTATCTCATGTTGTCTGTTTAAATGACTGCCAAGTAGTTTTATGTATGTGGTTTTATCATAAAAAAAACTCTTAAAACACCAGAGGTTACAGATGTAACATAGAGCATTCTGCTGAGCAATAAAGCAAAAGCAGATTGCAGAATGTTTTCCTGCAACTAAGCAGTATCATAGGTTGCTTGTTGCAAAAATGCAACTTTTTAAAAACAACTATTTACTTGTTAACAATCAGTTCCTTGGCATTTGTCTTTAAAGTACAGTTATTTGGAGGTGACACACCACTTCCTTTTTATACATGACTGGCAGTATTTTACTGAATCAGCATTGTGATTTATAAATGACCCTTAAAAAATAGCTTACCTTTATCATCACTCATGCTACATGATAAGACTGTGGATGCAAAGTATTGTCTCAGGTGAGCAATCACTTCCCTTCCTGTAAACATGATTAAACAGGCAACCATTAGCAGCCTCATCTATTAAAACAATAGCAGCCGCACAGGGCCTGATCCAGAGCTGAATGGGTCTGGGTGACCACTGCGACTGGCCCTTTTTCGAAAGGGCAAATATCTCCCAGCCAGTTGAAATAGCTTTCCTGCCTCGCAGAGAAGAACCAATAGATAGACTGAAGAAAGAAGATACTATGGCGAATGGTGAGTATGAATTTAACCCCAACCCTTACCCTAATCCCTACTCTAATCCACCTCATTACCATAACCATAACCCTCTGCTTACATTGCCCTTCCCTTTCCCACATCCTGTCCCTAACCCTCCCTTCCCCGCAGCCAGACCCTATGACTCCCCTCCCCACAGCCTGACTCTAATACTCCCCTCCCTGTAATCCTAAAATTGCTCTCAACCATTACCATATTTTCATTCCAACAGCCAGATCTTTCAGATAATCTACCAGATAATTATAGTATAGTATCGTGTGTATGCACCTTTAGACTCCCTTCCCCGCAGCCAACTCCTAAGACTCCCTTACCCACAGCCTAACCCTAAGACTCATCTTCCATTACCCTAACCTTAATTCTCCCTTCCCTGCAGCCTGAGCCTAAAACTTCCCTCCCTGGGTGCAACTGGTCTGCAGCTACATTCCCGAATAATAAATGGGTGAGTATGCCGATTGGCATACTCAACCGCTCATAGAACAAAATTCAAAATAGCGCTATTTTCGAAATAGAGACAGCCAAAAATTTGCTTTTCAGCTGTCTCTATTTCTTAATAAGCAGTTTTGCAGCGGTGACTTTCACTACAGCTAAATGTACACCTGATGGCATAGTCCAGTGGTTCCCAAAACCCATCAGTGCATTATTTCCAGATCTCCCTATAGAACATGTAGGTGCCCACTCTACTCTGCAGTTTTATGGTATCCTCCTTCTTACTAGTCAGGACACCAGCCAATCACTGAAGCAGGTGGGAGGGCTGCTGACCAATCCCAGGTCAGCAGCCTCCTTTTCAGAACCAGCAACAATACCTCATGCTGCTGATTATAGATTTTGGCTTCCCCGTGTTCACTCTGCTCTCTAGTCTCTAGTGTTGGCAATTGCTATTTTGTGAACGCTGAGTGTGCCCTTTGTCCTTCATTACCCTCCATTACCCTTGTGTTCTCCTTCCTCTCTGCTCCCAGTCTCTTGCTCTCCCTGCCTCCTCCATTGTCTGCTTCCAGTCCTGTGTCCTGCCTGCTTCTCCTCTGTGGTTGTATGACTATGGGTTGTCTTTGTTCTGTGTCGTTTGTCCTCTCAGGCATTTTCTACCTTGCCTATTGTTCCCAGTGTAATGTCCATCTTCCATTATGGGAACCTATTCTGTGTCTTTCCTGATTAGAGGATTGGTCGCTTTCGCCCTTTTTCAATCTCTGGATGTTGGTGTTTTTACATCCATCAGAAGTAGCATCCAGGGGCCTTGACCTGCTAGGTGTCAGCAGCCCAGCTTATCCCCTCCATCAGGAGCTCTAGTTAAGACCAGGCTCCTGGTTACTCTCCACGCTCCAGTTAGCCACGACTGTAACACTATCCTGTACTTGTGCAACATATATGGTCATATAGCTGCACTGTACTTGGCAGGTTTGTGCCCGTACGCTACATACCATACTTGCATTGGCATCAAGTTGAATTTGGTTCACACGCAGCCTGCTCAGGATTTCTGCCTGCATATACAGCAAGTATGATGTGTGTGGATTTGTGTGCGACTCCGGATTGGATCCACAGAGCGTAGAACCCATTGTTAGGCTGCAATGCTAAATGTAACCATGAGCTGATATAAGAGACATATTAAGTCTTCTATGGGCACATACTATATGCCTCCTTAATAGGTATTGTGGGTGCATCTGGAGTCTCATATGCCTGTATGGCATGGATTAATGTGGGGTGCTTATTTTTGCTACTTCGCGATGCCTCAGGACCTGTCATACAATTCTCGACCTTTAAGCTCAGGCAATAGACTTTTTCCCACTTCTTTAAACAGAAATATTCCTAGCCCTGTGTCCCTGAGCAGCTCCTAACTTGTGCTAATAATGGCTGGCACACCTCGGATTCCCACACTGAAATCTGGCTGTCGGAGTTCTCTGCAGAAGAGACAAACCAAACACTACCCGTCAGCGACTGCACCGAGTGATTGTGGCTCCAAGAAATGCGCTTGTCTTGGCATCTTTTAGTAGGAGCATATTGCTTTGCCTGCTGTTCTTGGCATATCATATGGTTGAATACATTTTGTGACTGAATATGGCTCAGCATATTAAATGTGCTAACTAATATTACTGAACATACACTTTGCTGACTTATGTCTTAGTTTTGTCAACAGATATCCCTCAAAAGACTTATATTGGAGTTCTCAGGACCAGCAGCATGCAAAGCAATGTCACCTTCTGTCATCTCTGCTTATAAATTACAGAAAGATTACAAATTTACATGTTAATAAGAGGCATATGTCATTAGGAAGGGGTGTGACGTAGCTGTCAACAATGATTCACGGCTGCCCATCTTTGGGTTTTGTTTTCTCTTACTGCCTCATGTATTATGAAATTATCTGCATATAGTGGGACAAAGGTAAGACCAGGGTTGACGACTTTTACTTGCAGCTTTAATGCAGCTTTTTTTTTTTTTACACAGCAATTTGCCCAGGTAAAACAAGGTTAAAATACCGGGTTTTTCAAGGGTGGAGATGTGAAAGTGGTATTAGTATCTCTTCCCGGCATATTGGACCCATCACTGCCATGGTGCCTCCTTCTCTTAATAATTGACTGGCCTCCTAAAATTGGTGCCCCTCTGGCCAGATACCACCCAATGTGAATTGCCTATAGATAGGGACAGCCCTACCTGCCAGACAAGTGAGTATTACAGGGGAGTCTATTGGGAGTCTTAGGGTTACATACCTCCCAACATTTGAGAACTGGAAAGAGGATCAAAATTTTCACATGGTATGTACTGCCCAGTGGGTGTGTCTGGGAAAGTGGGTGTATCTTGCACCACCTAGAGCTGCCCCTTATTATATGCCCAGATCCATATGTATGCCCCTGTTTTTATATCCAGTCTCCATATTGTCTGCCCCTTATGACTTGTCCAGCCTCCATATACAGTATCTGCCCCTTGTTTCTATGTCCAGCCTCCATATTGTCTGTTCTTGTTTCTTTGTCCAGCCTCCATATTGTCTGCTCTTGTTTCTATGTCCAGCCTCCATATTTCTGCCCCTGTTCGTTGTACAGCCTGAATATTTCTGCCCATTTTATTGTACAGCCTCCAAATTTCTTCCTGTTTCTAGGTCCAGCCTCCATATTTCTGCTCCTTTTAATTATAATTGTGTCTTTCTTACCTTTGTAGTTTTTTCTGCTGCCTTCCTCCACGGCGTCCCACTCTGTCCCTCTCCCAGCGGTCACGTGTCCACATAAGTAGTGCTGGTTATACAGAGCTGCTATGGGAGCCCTGTATGACCAAATCTGTTTCTATGAATGACAGTGACCGTCATTACCGATACTGCTTATGTAATGGGAAGAAAGCACAACCCCATATACAGTGCCACTGCATAGGCTCAATTCATTCATAATTAAAAACAAAAACACTTTGTCCCAAGAGTCTCTCCTATCTCGGGACAAGGTGTAAAGCGGGCGGGACACTGAGACAGTCTCCCGAAAGTGGGATTGTCCCGCTGAAATTGGGACTGTTGAGAGGTATGGTTAGGGAAGAAGGGATTCTTAGGGTTAGGCTGAAGAAGGGAGTCTTAGGGTTAGGCTACAGGGAAGGGAGTCTTAGGGTTAGGCTATGGGGAAAGTAGACTTAGAGTTAGGCTGCAGGGAGGGAAGACTTATGTTTAGGCTGCAGAGAAGGGAGTCTTAGGGTCAGGCCACAGGGAAGGGTTAGGGTTAGGATAATGAAAGGGGGGGTTTAAGGTAATAGAAGACGAGGGCTAGGGTAAGGGTTGGGGTTACATTATTGCTCATCATTCGCTGCTCCATCTTCTTTCTTTGGTCGATCCATTGCTTCTCCTCTGTGAGGAATAAGCAATCAATTTTCCAGCCATTTAACAACTGACTGGGAGAAATTGGCCGTTTTGAAAATGCTCTTAAACCCTGATTTCCCAATAAACTGTCTAATGTTTTTATTTCTGATATATATTTTTTATCTTTACTTTAAATGTTATTCTAGCTTGGGAATTTAGCAGTAGCCTGTTTTGCATTTGAGATACTGTGCTGAATAAATACAGTAGAGAATAGCAGAAAACTTGATGCATGATCATGATTCATAAATACCCAATAAGACAGCTCCTAAAATTTGGTTTCTAGACTTTGAAAACATTTGCATTGTGCAGTGGGTATCCTAGCTCCCAGACTGAGCGTGCTTGTCTATGTAGCATCCTACAAAGACTTGTAAAATAAATTGCTAGAATGCAAAGAGGAACAAATGTAGAATATTGCACTGACTGATTTCAGAAAAAATATTAAACAAAGCATCCAAATTCTATACTACTTTCATTTTCTTACAACTCTTAAAAAAGGGATGTGATTTGCTCCTTTGGTGACATACTTTGTGACAGATCACACACCCTGACAGTGAGATGGGGATAGCGGTGACTCCTTAGCACTTTCCAGAAAGAAAGCGTCATTCCAGTGAGGTTGTTTGAAGATTCCAACAGTGACAGACAAGCACCTTCCCTTCCCTCCTAACCCCAACTCTAAACCTAGAGTTTCTCTGCTGCAGCCTAATCCTAACCTTCCCCTTGTAGTAGCCTAACTTAACCCTCCATTTTCCATAGCCTAATCCTAACCTCCTCCATGCTAGTAGTTTACCCTTAATCCTCCATCTCTCATGGCCTAGCCCTAACCTTCCTCTTCTAGTAGCCTAACCTTAACTCTCAAGTCCTGCAGCCTATCCCTAACCTAGTCACTATTGAAAACGGTACCTGTCATTCGCCATTGTACTAATTCACAATACTAATATTCCTTATGCAAACTACAGTCTGCAATTTAGCTGCCGGCTGTATCAGTGTCCAAAATTAGCTGATCGAAGCAGCAACTACATCACAAAAAAGGCCTAATTGTAATCTTGTAATCATATTATTGAAGAGTTTTATATGCAGACTCAAGTGGATGGCAGAGATGGTACATATTACTTCTTCTGGTACTGTAACAATGCAGCCATGGTGTTTCCCAAGGTTAAAACACTCTGTAAATTGTATTAGCATCCTTGAAATATATTAAATACATTGACACATTGTGAGTTATGAACTGCTGTCATCATTTAAAATGATTAACTATGCATTCGCAGGTTTAATCTGTTTCACAGTATGTCATCTGAGTGTTGTTACCTTTTGTATTAACAGCAGGGGAACAACTGGTGGGTGCAGTATGAGACATATTGATTACCAGTCTTTTCCTAATGCTGCTTCGTATAAATCTGAGTCACTGGCTATCCCAGTCCTGTGTCATTGAAATCTTCTGTATAAAAGGAACTGTGTCACATGACAATGATAATCACAGATAATCAATTTAATTCAAATTGATTCAAAAATATTGCCTCCATATGACTGTGGCCACCTAGATATTCATAGGGGACAGGGCCTGACCACCTCAGTTAGCAACCAGTGCTGCCAAAAATACACTAAGGACTGCTTGTTCAGCTGTTTTGGCTACTAAGTAAAAAGACCACATTCTTGTAAACAGTAAATAGCATTTCTGCAGAGGGTGAGGGCTCATCAATTATCAACAATTGTAGCATCACAAGTAGTTCTGACTGCTTGCACAGTCACATGTATTGCTAAGTGAATATGCTCAACGTGAACTGTCATTTCTAGATTTTAAAACTGGTATAAGCGCACAAGTGTGGAATACCCCTCCCACACTATACAATTACCATGCTCTCCCCGCCCACTTTAGCGGGCAGAGGGTAAGCACAGCCCATTTCATCAGAAATGGCATTGTATGGAACTAACGTAACACTAGCGTAACATCTGGAGGCACCTTCCAGCCAAATCAGGCCACTTACACACTTTGCATGCGTAAATGGCCTGACGTCCGTAAGTCTTGTTCTAGCCCAATATTATTATTATTATTATTATTATTATTATTATTATTATTGCAGTAAAAAGTCACCATTTTAGTCCTCTCTTCTGGGAGATCCCACCTTGCTTATTGCATCATCAGGCCACACCCTCAATGCTCAACCCACCCCACTTTCCAATGCTATATGGACATGTGGAGGAGGATATTGGGAAGTATTACCTGAGATACAGGAGTTTCCCAGAAATTCCTGGGGCCAGATACAGACCTACGCGCGTGTGCGTAGCATATTAACGCCAAGCGTACCTTTGATGCACGGCAATAGGCACTGCCCTTGCTCGTACTTAGTTTTGCTTTGCTCGGCAAACCCTACCCATAACTACGGGGGTCCGTATTGTCATTGTGTAGTTACGATGCTTAGCACGCCCATACTGTATGATTTAAATGCCTCACCCCGCCCCTCGGTGCGTATTTACGGATTTTGTAAGGCAGGCACGCCCTCTCGATCGTTAATACGAAGCTAATACATTCACAGCTCATACGCTCAGAAGTACAAATAGCCGTTTTTACACTTACGATCGCCGTAAAAACGCACACGAGCGTAGGTCTGGATCAGGCCTCTGAGGAGTAGAAATATGATATAAATATCTTATTGTGCCCAGTTTATCACAATTACATTTTAGATTGTTCATGGTATCTTTTATATGTACCCAATTTACCTGCTTTCATCTTAAATGTACACCAATCAAAGTAATCATACTTTATTTTTTTCTAAAGTTTATTCAACTTAGTAAAATGACCACTAGGTGGTGAACAAGTCTTAGCATGGTATTACTAAGGCTCCCATTGAGTTTGTGAGAGAAAAGAGACTAGATCCATATGACTTTATTTGCTGTTTCTGTCCTGCATGTAATTATGGGCCTGATTCACAGTTAAGAATTTTTGTTTAGGTGCGTGTTTTTAATAAGGTATATACTGCGCATGCGTGGTAACTTTTATACACTATTTACGTTGGACTTGGGAACACAAATGCCGCGATTCAACACTACGTACCTAAAGTCTCTAGGTTCGCAGTAACTTACGCAGAAAGGGGCGTGCCATGAATAATTAACATGGCAGATACGAAGATTGGGTGGAGGGAGGCATTTAAATGACCAAAAGGAGGCGCGGTTATGCAGTGACGTTCGTAATTAGACGCCCTACGCACACAAATGCGAACCTACAGTTAAGGAAGCCCTATGGCACTTGTAAGTCTCTTAAGAACCTGAAAACCAGAGGCGTGCCGAGGGAGCTGCCTTGCTACTAGTTGTGTATATTTAAGAACCTAACGCATTCTTAAGTGTGAATACAGCTCTATGTATAGTTGGTGGTGTTTGGTATGCTCTAACCAACTGATCCATTCATTGAAGATTCCTCAAGACACAGAAGTGCTTTCCTATTGCTCTATACAGTGTATGAATATATATCTCAGGGTTGATAACTTGTAATGTCTTCCTTAATTTTATACAAATTGTGTCATCAAGCCCCGCCCATCCTACGAACACTAGGGTTCCCGCAGGAGAGATTTGCCGGCTCTCCTGGGATATTGGGAGCTATGCCTGAATTTCGGGGATCTGCCAGATATTCCAGGAGAGTTGGCAACCATGATATATCTCTTATGGGCCCAATTAATCATAAGGCAGGGAAACTACATTAGAAACTCCCTCCCTTCTTTCCTGAACTCCCTCTGTCCCTCTCCTGTGACATGCAGAGGTGTGGATACGCCCTTCGCTAAGTTTACCGCATGGATCCGCCTCCGTGCCATGGCAGGATGGCAAACTCCACCCCTTCGGATGGATCTCCATGAGGATGGAACAGAGTTTTGTGCTCTTGCAGATCCACTTCATAACATCTGGCACAAATATTACAAGCAGCGATGTGTAAAGTTCCCTTGCAGACTTAATTGTGAACATGGTCCTTCCTCTCTAAGTTTAAGGTTAGATTTAATACAGAGATCCTATAACCCATACATAGACAACCTGTGGGTATTTCAGGTATCAGCTATGCCTATGCTACTGGAGCATGCTGGAACTTGTAGTTTAATAAATCTCTGGGCGCTGCAGTTTTCCTGTGCTTTCTAAAACATATGCAGCTTTTTAGAATTTTGTATGAATAGTTAAAAGCTTCCAGTATGTATATGTGCAGATATATATATATATATATATATATATATATATATGTGTATATATATATATATATATATATATATATATAAAAGCAAAAAAGGGAGTCACTTAAGAAGACTTGAATAAATGAAAATGGCCTAACTGGCTTGTTTATTAAGGATTCACCAACGTTTCAATCAATCAATCAATGATTTTCATCAGTGTGCATCTATGTAAATTTTTTTGCACCCTGATGATCCATAAGAGCGATTCAGAGATGCTACAAAAGTTAAACACCCCACTTTCACACCGAGCTATGGTCCAGAAATAACCCTGGTCGGGTGTCGGTGTGAATGGGTCAACCTGGGTCTGTTGCCCTGGGTCTGTGACCCTGGGTCTGTGACCCTGGTCGATACCAGGGTTATTCCCAGGATGCCCTAAACTGTGCTGTTGTATGAAAGGGGGAACCTGCGTTATTCAAACCAGGTTCCATCAAAAGTACCAAAATTGGGGTATGGGGATCACTGTCTACCTCTGTCCAGTATAAAGGGCTATAACCCAGGATTTACCTGGGTTGTATGTGCGGTTTAAACAACTGCAACACAGCTATAAGCTGTGTCCATTATCCTGGGTGTGACCCAGGTTTTTGGTGAGAAAGGGGTATTATTGTGAATCACACGGAGGTAATCTAGGTAATTAAAGTTAATCAGCATTCACTAAACCGCAACTTTTCCTTTTTGGATGTCCTTATTTCGAATACCGCTTTAGTTTAGAAATTTTTTATGCCGATCGCCACCAACGCCGCTACCGCAGAACCCAGGACACAGGAAAGGTGAGCAACCTCTCCAGGGTTAGGGTCAGGCTGCGGGGAAGGGAGGGTTAGGGTCAGGCTGCAGTTAGAACTAGGGGAAGGGTTGGGGTAGTCTCTTGCCTTACCTTTCGGAGAACCGAAAGTTCAGTGCTCCATGGATTGATTGCTATGCCTCATCGAGACATATGCAATCAAAATCCCAGCCAGTTTGAAACTGGCTGGGAGAGAACGGCCCTATTGAAATAGGGCTGTTCTTTCTGGGAACTCACACCCGCTCAGATGGATCCTCTGCTGCTTTTAGGGGATAATGTACCAGTAGCCAATGACACACTACAGTTGTAGAAGTAAACATGTATTAAAATGAAATTATAATCTTTGATTAAAACAAAAACCAGCAGATGACAGCTGTCACAGACAGTCCACTAGACCCAATTCCAGAGAAAATAAAACATTTTCTCATAACAGTGTGTATCAGATCTTCTAATGGATTTGGTTTTTTTATGGTGAATGTTTGAACGTCTTGACTTGGGGCACTGGGAGAATTGCAGTGATTTGGGAAACTATTCTGTTCCTGTGAATCTTCCCTGCCAGCTTACAAGAGGCTTTGGATGCGGCATTGCGCCAGCATTTAACTTTGGGAATCGTCAGCACAGTTCTCAGGGCAGATAGTAAGTTTCCAGCAGATGGACAAGGGTGAAATGCAGCCGCCATTTTGGACCAAGTTCAAATATTTTAATGTGGGAAAGACATTATTGCTACAGAATTTTAACCTGATAGTGTCCTCTCATAAACAGCCCAGTCTCACACCATGCATCCAGACACACCTTAACAACATCATGACAAGGGGCCGGATCCTGAACTCCAATCCACAGGATACTTACCCAAGTTATTTGCGTAAATCCTCTATCTGGGAACATCTGCACATTCGCACGCCAAATGTTCCCTGTGCATAACTACTAATGTACATAATGAAGTTACGTACGTTAGTACTTATGATAAAGGGGCAGACCCTTCACTGACGATTGCTCTATCCCTGCCACATAGCCATGTAAAGGAGGGGTCAGGGAAGCCCCGTTATGACTAGGCCGCAAACATAGTTGTAAAAGTTAAGGTAGGTATCTGGAAATGTAAGTGTCCAGATTTCCTACCGACAGCGGGAGTGCAGGGGGCGTGCACTACAGACCCTCGTATGCACGTAAAGCACGCAGGGGTCAGGATCTTCCCCATGCAGACGTTGCTGCATTTAAAAAAAATAACATGGTTTTATTATTTGGGGTCGAATCAGAAATCGATGACTAATTCATTTGACATCCAGATGTGAATAGGTGGCCCACTAGAAGATGGGGAGGTTTAGCAGTTGCTTTAAAACCACAGAGGTCAACCTACTATGACCTTGGCACCCCTCAGCTGGACTGCCAGCAAGAGCACTCGACCCACTCATAGCTGCTCATGGCAGCATACCTAAGGACCCAACTGCTAGAGTATGATGTCCTTGCTATAAACAACTGTCAACAACAAACGTAACGATAAACACACAAAATGGAAGTTGCTCAATCAATTTATAGATAAATGCACACAGGTGCATGAAAGGCCGGGGTAATCTGCTAGCAACAGAAACACAGGAAAGAAAATGCCCCAGCAACACTGCCGATAACCAGTAACAGACTATACCATTCTATCTATAACATAAAACGCAGAAATGTCCGTTACACATATTTGCAAATATATGATAAGCCACCAGCCGCCGTCAAGGCCTTTCTGCATATGGTGGTCCTAACTCTAACAAAGAACTTGAATATATTTGTAATGTTATAGGCTTGAATTGTTGCTATGTTTAAAAAGAGGACTATTATATATGTATTCTGTTTATACACAAAAGGTTTGCCTGGCAAGCTGCATCGCAGGCGCCTTAACTTTCATTGTTTATACTTAAGATTTTCTTTTATTATTATTTTTTTTAATTGAAAGCAAAACTTACCTAAGAGACAACCCTTAAAGCCTCCAAAATAGCTGCTGGGGAATAACACCCCCTCTCAGCTGCTGCTCCCAGACAAGCTCCCAAACAGTATACACACAAAATGGAAGTTGCTCAATCAATTTAAACTTAACATTAACCCTGTCTTTCTGGTAAGGAGTAAAATGTCTGCTGCCCATTTATCTCCCTGCAGCCCTATGGGGTGCTTGGTTCTGATTTCACCTGTATCCTGTATACAGCATTTACATTGTGAACAAATGACAGTGAAAATGGCATTAAACACAGATAATATAAATGTGTCCACAGGACCAAATAACGTTTATTGAAAGTCACTGCTAATATATGGAGCCTGGGAATAAAAATGTCCAAAGCCCTAACACATGATTTAGGAATCCTTAACAAGGTTCTGATGGCAGGATGGGATGTTTGTTGTGGGTAATTCATTATATTTATTTGTCCTTCAATATCTCTACAGATAAACAAGTTTAGGTCTACCTCCCTCTTTGCAGCAATGAAATTTAATTTATTCTTCCCAAGGGTCTGCAAACCCAGAGCTTACACCACCTGCTTTCTGAGCACAAAAAAGAAAAGTAACATTTTCAGAACTGTTCTGTAAATATTCAGCTTGTTCCCTATTTGTGCACAAAAAACATGTTTTGTCGGCAGAATTTGACCTTAAATAATCACAGCCCATAGTGGAGACCTCTTATTACAGGTAACACAATTGATGAACAAGTGTAAATCATAGATTGCAGCCTTGTGATTTTAATGTGATCGGTGACAGTAACCACACTGACAATGATGCAGACCCACTCGTGTCCCTTTCAGATCACCACGAAATTCCCAGGTTTTTGGTGGTGATCTGAAAGCTACCAGGGCCCTGGTCCCAGGTCTAATGGACTTAGACACTGGAAAAAGAAGAGATTTTCCTGTGTCGGACCCCGGTAAGTGGTGGTGTGAGAAGTGCTGACCAGGGTTGTTCAACCCGGGTCTCACCTAACACACCTGATTGGAGGGATTAGTTTACTGTTGCTATGCAACAGTAAACAAATCCCTCTCCAGGAGGTGAGGGGCAGCCCTTCACACTGTCAGGGCAGAACCGGGACCAGGAATTTCCTGGGTCTACCCTGGTTGATTTCTATCATTTGCCGATTTTATATAGAAATGTAATAGGGTGACATCGTGGTACCCTTTCATAATACATATAACATAAAATAAATAACTGAAAACCTAAATAGAAAACAATGAATTCCTTACCTTGTGTCTGCTCCCTAGTCTAACCTCGCTGCTATCCCCTCTGTCCCTCTGTTCTGTCCTGTCTTCACCCTCTGTCTATCTTCTTCCCTACCATACAATCCCTCCATCTGCTATCCCTCTACTCTGTCTCTTCTTCTCTCCCATCTAGTCCCTCCATCTGCTATCCCTCTACTCTGTCTTTCCTTCTCTCCAACCCTGTCCCTCCATCCATCTCTGTCCTTTTGTCTGCTGTCGAAGCTTAATTGTTCATAGTTGAGGTTGAGAGTGTTGATTAACTGACACTGTCAGATAGAGTAAAGTCAATCATTTAAACCTGTAGGCCATTTAGTGCCAGCAGGATACCCATCGATTTTCCAACCATTGCCATCCCTTGCAACACCCCAACGGATACACAAACCACTCTCTCCAAACTTTGGATTTTAAGCAACTCACATGGATAGGCTTCCAACCTGCAGGACATACCTTATGTTTTCATTCTCAAGGACATAGAAATTCCTGGAAGCAATGAGGTAGATAGGAGGTAACGCCTACACTCAATGGTCGAAGTGGAAATTTGGTGGTATATGGACATTTAGAAATAATAGAAGTAAATATTTTGCTTTTCTATTAAATCAGTGTGAGAAGTGATGGTATGACATACCCCATTATACCCCCTCACATCGAGCCCTGCCTATAGTGTGAATTGAGAAGACTGCCTGTTCTTTAACTTTGGATGGAGGGATGCCCCTTAGCAGGATTCTGTGGTCAAGCCTATTCTGATGCAAGTGCAGATTAGTTGTTTCTATATTATTTCTAATAAACAATCAATGGTGCAGTTACTGAGCGCTGGCGACCTCAGCAGACAGCCATGTGATTCACTTACAGAGCCACAGTTGTCTGCTATTCGTAGAGTGCCACAGCTCTGTAGATAACGCTGTAGTAGTGGTAGTATGAGTGGTGGGGGTCAGCCATAGCTGCTATCGGTAAGTATGGATGGTGGTCTGGCCAACTCTATTGCCCGGCAGCTTTGGGGCATGGGCCCTGGTTCAGCCCCCTACTAGTGGTGCTGTTTGGATTAATTGGAATCTATTTGGATGTATTCACACAAATTCACATGCAGGTGACTGAAATTCAGGAATCGGGGTCTATCTATCCCAATTTCCAAGTGTTCTGCACAGAACGTCACTTGCTTATTTCCAACCAAATGTAAAAAAAAATGCCATAAAGTGGTTAATCTTCCAGTCCTTCTAGCAGCAGAAAAGAAATATGTGACAGCTGTAGGTTTTTATTTTTCTTCTTTCCAAATCATGAAATCCGTTCTCCACGAAGCAACATCTGGTTGTGTTAGAGCTTGTGTGTTGGGTGAGTTCATACTTGGCTTTGTAATTCAGCGCTCCACTAACTTACTTAGCAGATGTCTTAAACAAATTGTCTTTTACTGATGTCACCTGATGTATCGCTTTTCATGTTTTTCTCAATCATTATAAAAAAAAACTATTGGTGTAGTTTATATGAGTGAGCTTACAGTTCTTGAAAACATTTAGAGATGCATGAACCCAAGACTTGTAAGTCATCATTTATCATTATTGTGTATATAGCGTTGCCATATAATGCTGAACAGTTTATATTCTCAACCGTTCCCGCCCCACTGGACTATAGAGTCTATATAATAAGATCCAAGTTAGTCAGCAGCTTATTAACCTACCGCTATGTCTTTGGAGTGTGGAAAGCAGAAGACTTGGAGGAAACTCAGGAATTCACTGAGAATATCTACTCCAAATAAATATGGACGAGAGTTGAACTCATGACTCAATAATAATAACAATAATGACTCCAGAACAGGAAATCAGCGATCCTACCCAGTCGCCATGGTGCTAATAAACGAATGAAGTAAGTTCTATAACTTACAGAAAACTATGTTGTGCCTTCCAACAACGGAGCTGATCCAGAGTTTTTGTGCAGAAGAAAAGAAGAAATGTATTACATTCTATCCAGAGCTCTGTCACTATCAACTCTAGATACGTAGTTCTGATAATCAGCAGCTTTCAAGACATGGAAACGGATGTATAGGCAGATAGGCTGAGAGGTGTAATGCAGCCTATGCTAGTTTCATTACGCGTTTTATTGTGGGATGGATCCAAAACTCTGCCATCACTGGCCCTGATCCAGATCTGAGCGTATGTCAGCTGGAGTGATGTTTCTTTATGTTTTATTGCATTGTGCATGCGCAGAACTGAAGAGTGTGCCGTCACACCCAATTCAGAGCATAGCGCAAACCCTGGCGTCCAGGACTTAAGCACTGAGGGGTGTGTTGGGGGAGGAAAGGGGCGGAGGGACGTAGTCAGTGTACAGTAAGCAAGGCAAGTGCCCCCGAGTCTGGTCAGAATGCAGACGTAACAAAGATCTGTTTATGTTAAAACATTTGCACCTTCTGCAGGTCCTGTCATGTCCTGGGGGCTCCCAATAAATGACCTATTACAGACATTTTTCTTTACATTTCAACCTGGAAAATCATATAAAAAGTAATGAAATCGCTGCTGCTGTTTAATGTTGCGATCAATTCTGATAATAAACCGTTTAAAAAATTGCATATTTTTATTTATTTTTTATTTTTATAAAAAAAACCACCCAATTTATTTTATTTGCTCTGTTCATCTATCTTCTGGACTGTTCACTGTTTTAATAACAATTCATATGACACGGTTATGTGCGGGATCTCATGCAACCTGTACCAAGTTTGCAAGGGCATTTGCGCAACGCACATAGCATTCAGATTTGCGCTCAGATCTTGATCAGGGCCACTGCGTTTGGAGCTTCCGATGAGACCCCTCTCTCGCACAAGACTTCAGACCGCATGACCCTACCTTAACATTCACTCACTGACCCCACAGATTATAGAGCTGGTGTGTAAATGAGTATCATAGGTAAGCATGTAACCAAGCCCTTACTGTAAGATACACATACATGCACACTCCCACCTCTCCATTTGAAAGACCCCAGATGCTGAGGATCCAGCTCTGTGCCGGAAACCTCATAAAAACGCAAGCGCACTCACCATTTGCAGTCATTGGGCCTGATCCAGAACTACGCATCGGAGTGAATTTACGCGTGGCTGAGACGTAAAATCGCAGTTTAAAACGCACTGCGCATGCGCACCATAGAAAATACGCACATTCATGTAGCGTAATTGTGATCGTATGGGCCATTCACGTATGTGTCACGTAAATACTTACGCGTGGGCGTGCCAAATTTACGTTACTCCAAAATACGTATAAAATACGTGAAGTAGGCGGGGGATGGTATTTAAAGTGTACAGTATGGGCGTGCTAAGCGGAGCACGTTCACGTAGTCTATACGTCCGTTAGCAGACGTACGCTGTTACGTGTGAAAAAGTTAAGGAAGGGTTTGGGCAGCATATCTTGACAAAATACGTCCGTGCAAGGGGTGTGCCCAGGGGAGTGTAGCGAACTTACCTGCACGAAAATACACTCCGCGAATAAACGTACGGCACACGTAGTTCTGGATCTACTCCATTTTCTGGATATTTTTCACATGCACAATTCTAATACACCTCAGTGCAGCTCTAGACCGGCCCCAAACATCAGGTAAACATCCCATGTGACACGATGCTACGGTCATTGCTGTCTAGTCATTTATTCCATTGTGGGCCTGATCCACAGATAAGAAGGAAATAAGTGTGTGCGGATTCACAAAGATATGCAACTAAATGGCAAGTGCCCTACCATGACACTCCCCATAGGGCTACCTTAACTCTCTGAGCGTATGTCTGTGCTTAAGTTGCTTAAGTATGTGTGTACTTAGCAAACTGCGCCCTTAATGCCCCATTTAAATGCCCCCCCACCCCTCTTAACTCCCTTACAGAGGTCTGGCACGCCCCTTCCTACTTACCTCATTAAGAACAGAGTTGAAGTCTGTGCGTAATAAATTTCCTGCGTAATAATTGGATCTCATGAGTAACTTTGTGTTCTGGACATGCACAGTTTCTCCATTCCTAAAAATACGCACAGAGATTCAGCTTCGTCTTAAGTGTGAATCCAGTCCTGTGTGTCTCACACTCCTACTAACCCGGTACTGTACCAGTGCATGCTCAGATACTCTTCTTCTAATGAAATAGTTATTAAATGGGAGGAAAGAAAGGATGTTGACGGTAACTAATGATCCCCCACAGAAATATCTGTCCAAATATAACATGTAAAAAATAACTAAATAAATACCACATATTCACATTAACATTACTGTATAAAAAAAAAAAAACATTCAGAGCCAAGTTCCATTAAAGACAAATGATCTTCAAAATAGCAGTTCCATAAAAATAACGCAGCTCATAGGTCTCCAACTCTATTTTGTAGCAGATGTTAAACTCTGAGACAGAATCTTCTGTAATGACTATATTCTAGAGTCTGTCCTCATTAGAGTATAGCAATAATAGGGAAACTGAAAGGAACGGGTAATGCTGTAGCTTAGGTCATAAAGTTACGCAATAAAACAAAGGTGTTCAATGGGATTGGCAAATGCTTTCTAATTGACATGTAATTAACACAACAAGAACATTATGTGAACCAAATGTATATTTAATATGGAGCATCTGTGTTCATTTACTAGGTACTTGATAGATTAAAACCCGTTGTTTGCAGAGTTTTGGAGATAAATGCCACCTGGTCAGTCTGAAGTAGGTCATGATTCATTCACTTGATGCTGGAGCTTTGCGTAACTGAATGCCAGCGTCCATACAGCCTATACGTCCGAGAGAAGACAAAACAATGAAGACAAGGGAACACTTGTTACTGGTTTGGCTGCATTTACAGTATAATTTTGCATTTAAATGTTTTTCCAATAACATAAATTTAAGTGATCATATATTAAATTTACACAAATGGAAGATAAAAAAAACGATTTAAGGTATACATAATATAAAATAATTATTTGTTCATTATTTTTGTTAATTGTTTGCTTATTTTACAATCTATCCTTTGCCAAATAAAGTGTTGGGTATAAGAAGTGTTACTGAACTTACAGAGTGTTTTAATTACTTTAGAATTTTTTTTATTGCTGTTGAATAGTTTCTAAATATTTTTCATTTGGACATGAAGCTTTGAAGACATGATGAGACGCTGGAATACATGAGCATTGCTGGAAGGCTCTGCTTTATAATAGGGGTTTGAGTAGCAGCTTTGTTCTATTGTGTCTGATAGTTACACAGAATATGCAGCCACAGTGCCACACTATAATAAATACAAAAAGAAAATGTCATAAAATTGTGATTGTAAAATTGTGAGTGACACAGATTTCCCAGCCCTTTTTTTTTTGTGTTTATAAATTATTAGAGAAAAGGGTCCCAAACCAGTTGCCGCATGTCAGATGGGCTCTTAATCTGTCCGTGTCTATTGCGGCATTTGAGTATTGTGAATACGTTTCTACATTGGGAATCTGAGATGCTGCATGTATCTTTCCCCGTCTGGCTTATTCTCTGTTGCTGTCACAGTACATGTTCACCTATTTCCTATATTTAGACATTGTTCCATTGTAGAGTCTATATTTCTCTTCATTGATTTTGTAGTACTGTATTTAGATTTTATAGGGATCTGTTGAGAGCAGACGCTGCCTAATGAGCGTTTGCAGTCCCCGCAACGATTACTTTTCGGCTGTCTCTATTTCGAATAGGGGGCCTTTTTAGAATTTTTTTTTTCTGAATGGCTGAGTGTGCTGATCGGCATACTCGCCCATTCATTTTCGCAAAGGACCCACCGCTCACAGCTCCAAAGAGGTGAGTAACCTCTCCGGGGACCTTAAGTGTTAGGGTGGGGGTTAGGGTTAGGCTCTTAGGAAGTTAGGGTTAGGGCCATAGAATGGGAGGGTAAGAGTCAGGCTGCGGGGAAGGGAGGGTTAGGGTAATGGAAGGGGAGGGTTAGGATTAGGGTTAGGGTTAGGGTTAGAATTAGGGGAAGGGTTGGGGTTAGTTTTTTTGGCTTACCTATCAGAACACCGTGTTTGGTGCTCCGGAGATTGATTGCTATGCCTCATCGAGGCATAAGCAGTCGATAGCCCTGCCAGTTCGAAACTGGTTGGGATAGAATGGCCCTATCCAAATAGGACCATTCTTAGTGGGGACCTACACCCCTTATGAGATCACTGCCTGTTCTGGTTACCCAAATGGTAAAAATAAATGTTATTTGGAATAGTTAGTTCAATATTTTGATAGTGAGCTGCTACTTCTCACTTTGCTGGGCTCATGTCAGTGAAGAAATCTTTTTGTCTACCAGACAGTGGGCAACTTGGAACCAGCAACACTTATCTACATGTATGGACACAGTGACTTGCTTTTCAGGCAGGCAGAAAAGGGACAAGTGTCATTGGACCAGGACTAGACTTCTATAAAGTGGGCATTTACAATCGCTAGGATTGGACGGCACACACGTGGTGATCTGTCTTCTGTAGTAATTTGCATTGCAATGTGTTTATGATGGCAGGGCAAGTGCGAGCGCTAGTGGGAGGCATTACAATATTACAGTAGGGGGTGGAAAACATTTTAAGGAAGGTTCAGGCAGGGTAAGTTTGCAACCAGATTGCGGCTCAGAGTCTTGATCACTGCGGGAACCTAAGTTTGGATAACGTTCCAGAGCCTTAACAAGACATTTTAACATGGGAAAAAAGTAAAAATAGTGTCCCTGACACTGAATTATAAACTAATTTAACATTAAATATTAACTTACTGGTGCCCCCCCAGGGCAAGTGCGAGCGCTAGTGGGAGGCATTACAATATTACAGTAGGGGGTGGAAAACATTTTAAGGAAGGTTCAGGCAGGGTAAGTTTGCAACCAGATTGCGGCTCAGAGTCTCGATCACTGCAGGAACCTAAGTTTGTATAACGTTCCAGAGCCGTAACAAGACATTTTAACATGGGAAAAAAGGAAAAATAGTGTCCCTGACCCTGAATTATAAACTAAGTTAACATTAAATATTAACTTACTGGTGCCCCCCTTAATATTGGTGCCCTGGGCGACCGCCCCTATCACGCTCCCCTAGTTATGCCCTTGTGTGGTTCATTGATATTAATTCTGGGTATGTTAGAATATATTCTGACCATGCATATAAGTATTGCAAAAAAAACATCCACATTACTATAGAAACCCACAAAAGACACTTGTGTGACATTCTCCTCTGCACCCTTTAAACTAAAAACAATAAATAAACTTAAAGTCTTGAAAGTAAACAGAGACTTTACTGCTTCACATGATCTGTAATCTCGTTACACAAAGCTTATACCATTGGTAAAGGCAAGGTTGCCGACTCTCCCTGAATATCCGGGAGACTGCTGAAATTTAGGCAGTTCTCCCGGTATCCCGGGAGATCCGGCAAATATCCTGCATGCCCCGACCCCCAAACAATTACCCGTGTAATCCCTAGAGTTACTAGGGATGGGCAGCACTTGATGATGCCATCAAGTCCCTTCCATCCCCTTTAACACCAGAGATCACGCTGGTGATTGACAGGGGACAGGGCTTAATGACATGATTTACATAAATTGCATCATTAAGCCCTGCCCCCTCGCAGTAATCTATGGTTTCCTTCCAGGTTCTCCCGGAGGGAAGCTTTCAATAGTTGGCAATCCTGGGTATAGGTACTTATGCAGCACATTATAGCTAATACCAGTAATAGTGTTTTATTTTTTTGTTTTAGTTTTGTTTATTGCTTCAACACTTCCATATTTATAGATGATTTATGTATTCTTAAAGAAACAAAATACAAATAAACATCATGGAAATAATAAATCTTTCAACAACCATTGTAATTTAAGTATTATTTGATAGTTACTTATCAACCTTTCAAAGTAAATTAAAAACAGACACAGGGCTGGATCCAGACATAAGTAAGTGCTTGAAATTAGTTACTCCTGGGCTAAACCATGTTGATTGCAGGGGAGTCATATTTCATCTGTTGCAAGCGGTATTAGAGTTGAGAGGTGATGTTTCCTATCCCAAGTCTAAATAACAGTGTGATAGTAAAGCTGGTCAGTATCTGTGTGCAGTAAGCAATACACAGATATATCCCTGCATGTAAAGAATACAATTAACTTGACTCCCCCTGCAATCAACATGGTTTAGCCCAGGAGTAACTAATTTCAAGCACTTAAGTCTGGATCCAGCCCAGTATGTTTATTATAGTGTTACATTCTGGAAGGCAAGTAGTTAAAAGGAATTGGTTCTATCTTATCCCAGCTGTCTGTTTATTGGTATATTGGTTTGACTGCTGAATTTCACTGACATCATCTGTCTCTCTCCAGCCAGGATAAGAAGGAGGAAGTTTAACTCCTGCAGTGGGACCTCTAGTGTTTTTTCTAACTCTGAGTGTTGGCAAAGTTCCTGTACAGTGCAAACACACACAGAGATCCTATTGTTTCTAACTGTTCTCCAGCCCACTGATCCTAATATGGAA
>WWET01002079.1:71086-95307 GCA_011038615.1 Limnodynastes dumerilii
TTGAGGCCGTGGTTTCAGTGAAACCACGGGCCTCAAGTCACTTGCGGGAGATTTGCTGGCTCTCCCGGGATACCGGGAGTACTGCCCGAATTTCGGGAGTCTCCCGGACATTCCGGGAGAGTCGGCAACCCTGCAGTAGTGCAACCTGTTAGTACACCCTGTTATGTAGTACAAAACATGTGAATGATGGTTAATGTAGCTTCATTAGAGTAGGATTTTGGATCAACAGCCTTGCAAGGTTTTTATTCCAACATGAACTCTATCAGTTTATCTGTGGAGAGAAGAGATGACAGTCTGACACTGTTTTGATCCTGCAGAGTATAGAAACCTTTTATTATGAATAGACATTGGCCAGCATTACTAAGATAACCTCTGTTGTTGGTAACACATCAAACACTCGTTGTCAGCTACAGGAGTTCTGGCTGTAATAGGAGTTCCTTTCAGGACAGCAGTGTTAAGCGTATGATAGATAAAGCACCACCATGGAGCCATCTACTGCAGCTTTCACTACTTCCAATGGCCTATATTGAGTTCAGTTGTGTGTAAGGTAAATGGTATAGACTAGATACATAGGTATATTATTTTTGTTTCACCTCCTGTAAGTAACCAAATGCAGTAATGCCCCAGTTCACATAACAGTGTCACAATCAGTAGTGTCCTCAGTTCACATGACTGTCACAATCAGTAGTGTCCTCAGTTCACATAACTGTGTCACAATTCGTAGTGACCTCAGTTCACATAACTGTGTCACAATCCGTAGTGTCCTCAGTTCACATAACAGTGTCACAATCAGTAGTGTCCTCAGGTCACATGACTGAATCACAATCTGTAGTTTACTGAGTTCACATGACTGTCACAATCAGAAGTGTACTCAGTTCACATGACTGAATCACAATCTGTAGTGTCCTCAGGTCACATGACTGTCACAATCAGTAGTGTTCTCAGGTCACATGACTGTCACAATCAGTAGTGTTCTCAGTTCACATGACTGTCACAATCAGAAGTGTTCTCAGTTCACATGACTGTAACAATCTGTAGTGTCCTCAGGTCACATGACTGTCACAATCTGTAGTGTCCTCAGGTCACATGACTGTCACAATCAGTAGTGTTCTCAGGTCACATGACTGTGTCGCAATCAGTAGTGTCCTCAGTTCACATGACTGTCACAATCAGTAGTGTACTCAATACCCCCTCTATTGCTACCCCTTTGATAGTATATATTACTAATATTGTGAATGGATACACAACAAATTGATGTTTTGTTTTGTTTTTTAAACTAATAAGAAAGATTTACACACAACTTTAAATGAATGTATTAGTAAGCTCAAACAGTAAAGAAATCTGTTCCTGAAAATAAGCAGTATGTATGTTATATCTGGACATTTGGTATATCAGTCATGCAGTCGTGATGTTTCATAGTCATATATGTGACTCTGGCATTACTGACCTCTTTTTCCACTCACACAAGTCTTTCAATGAATGAATGAAAGCAGCGAAATGTCTTTCCATCCCTTCTTGCCATGGCACAGGAATATGCAAGCTGAAAACTGTTCATGTGTGTTGATGTGTTCACCATATGCGAGTCATCTGTTAATGCACAAGAAGTAGATTGTTACCCAGTGTTATTATCAGGCATTCTGCTTCTGAGGTGGTTGTCAGGTGTTAGGGCCAGATTCACACCTAAGAAGCTGATGCTCCTTAGGTGCATATTATTCCGGACAGAGCTACTGCACATGTGTAGTCATACAGACTGCGCAATTTCCGTAGGGTGTTCTGTCCGGTTATTAGCAGCATGCGGTCTTTAAAGACCGTTCGTAGTTTTTAAGGTAAAAGGGGGCGTGCTGGGGGTTTGGTCCGTAAAGTGGGTGGGGGGGGGTGTAAATTAGGCTGGAAGGGGGGGCTGGAGAATCTACGTGTGTAGCTATCCTCCTTAAGAGGGAAAATACGCATGGGTAGTGAAGGGTGCCCTATGGCACTCGTATGTGAATGGGAGTGGGGAATTGTGTGTGAATCTGGCCCTTAGTGGCCAATTATTTGTAGTTTAAGCAACATTATTATTAACTTATATAATATAGTGCTAAAAAAAATCAGTTCATTCTGCACTCAATGAATCCCAGAACAACGTATGCAAGTGATTGTACACTAGCCACTAGCGTAAAAGCGCTCATTAATACTTACTGCGCGTGGCAGATGTTACGCCACATAACTCGGAGCGCAAGGGCCAGACACGTATCTTCAGCGTAACTACGTACAAAGGGGCGTGACAGCCACACGACACCCGTAATTACGCTTCGGAGGCGGGATGAGGCATTTAAATCGTACAATATAAGTACGTGCTGCCTATATGTACATCAGTACTTACGCTGTATAAAGTTAAGGAAGGGTTCGGAAAGTGTAAAATGGCCAAAGTACGTACATGCGAGGGCAGTGCCAAGGGGGGCACATAGTAAATATGCAACGTAAGGAAAGCGTAGCTCTGGATCAGGCCCATTATCACTGAACAGTTATAGCCAATACCTGTAGAGTTGTCCTTCCCACAACCATTGCTCTGTCACTATTGATACGATTGCATGTTAGGGTTATGGGGCCTGATCCAGACCTGCGCCGATGCGCTGTGCTTCCTAGCGAAGGCGGGCGTAGGTCTGGATCAGGGGCATAGAGTGTGGCTCTGTGTTTTCCTTTTATGACAGGTTATGTTAGCAGTGTTTCATGTGAAACACCAATAATACTAATTTCCATCTTGAAGTATGTTGCTTTGTGGTCAGTAAAAGGTCAATGGACAACTATAAACTAAGTACAGGATGTCTTCCCTATTTCCTGTGTACTCCCAGCATATAAACTAGAGTAGTAGCTATTGTTAAAAAAGCTTGTGGGACAGGGAGGGTTTAATGTACAGCACAGTAAGGCTTGACAAAGACCTGTCACCATGACAACTAGACATTTGGATATGGTGACCAGACTGATGTTAAGAATCAACCAAAGCTTTGTGCCGGTACGCAAGATGCAGTACTCATACCCTCTAACTGGGTGACTGACCCTCTCATGTGAATTTTTTACTCATATGATAAGATTTTACACCTTATCATACATGCAAATGAGAGCAGATTAAAGCCATGCCCCTTCATGGGGGCAAGCCACGCCCCTTCATGGACACGCCCCCTGTGTGCACCGATTTTCCGCTAAAAATTTTGGAGGGTGTGCAGGAGACTTTGAAATTATGGCTGGATGTGGTATGTAGGGACCACTAGGCTGTCCTCAGAGATGTCCGTCTTCCTCATGCAAGCATTTTAAATGGCAATTAGCCTGACGCTGGGGTGTGTCTGTGTGCATTGGGTTAACCATAACTTGTAAATGCTGCTATGATACTGGTGTGTTTTTAAAATGTTCAAACACTTTATGCAACACAATTAAAATGTTACAATTACAATTGTGTGACATATTTAGGTCTTTGTTCCGTAGTACAGTAATATATATGTAACAATATTTTGCAGTTTAAGTAGACTCTATCTATCCTTACCTATCAATAAAAAAAATATCTCAGCGAGAAAATGTATGCGTTATTCTCCTCAGCTCTATGTCCCTAACCTGTCAACCATCTTAACTGCGGAAAGCGACATTGTGAGAAATAGGACATTAGTCATAACCAGCGATCCAAGTAGTTTCGTTGCTGCTGCCAGATGGTACAAACAGAAAATGGCACATAGAATGAAGAGAATGCTAAGCAGACCTTCCGCACCCATCTTATGTATGTGTGTGTGTGTGTATATATATATAGGCACCCCATAACATTCTATCTTTAAAATAAAAGTCAGAGAATTCGTTACATACATCTGCAGATATATGATAAGCCACCAGCCACTTACAAGGCTTCTCTGTTTTGGTCCTAACTCTTATATATAGTGTATATACAGCAGGGTACATAATAATAATAAAAGGAAGTACAAGGGCTAAAGTACACTTGTCACATAGACTTCCCTGGGAGGAAGTTCATCAGTTCATGACAGCAATTAGGATTTCTTTAGATACCCCCTATGTGAGTTTGAGGAAGGATACATTAGGGGCAGATCTATACAATTATTCAATTCTGTTACCTCCACTCTGGGCAGTTTATTAGAGCAAAGCCTCCCCTTCATACTGATTGGTTGATGAAAAACATACAGAGGCCAATACTCAACCCCTCCAGGAGGAAGGATATTCCAGTGGTCTTCATACATTCCGACTCTTCTAGAATCTGGTATGAACTGCATCATAATAGTCCCATCACTTGATTGATGTTGCAAGTAACATAGATTGGCAATGTAGTTTGAATAAGCTCACATTAAGGGACGCCTAACGCACTACAGGATCTATATATAGGCCCAAATATAATTAAGCTGGTCATGTGCTACCACAATTATTGATCCCAGTAGGAGGTGCCCTGATAAACTGGACGATTTCCCACCAGGGAACGGTCCCGATATTTGGGCCATACACTACTGTGACAGAAAATCCTGAAAGAAGGGGAGGCCCATGTTCCGTTCAGTTGGATTGGATCTGCTAGTGCCTGATCTAAATTATGCATGCCATAAGGTCAAATAATCATACCCAGAGTGTTTCTGGTACGATTATTGCCCATCTGAAAAATCCATCATGACCTCTCACTACAGTGATTATTGGCCCGATCTCCCGTTGATAGATTGGCCCAATAATAACTCATATGCAGGAGTGGCCAACGTGTTGCAAAACTATGAGTCCCAGCATGCTTTAACTGCATAGGCATAGCTAACAGCAGACGAAGCATGCTGGGATTTGTAGTTTTACAACAGCTAGGGAGCCACAAGTTAGCCAGGCCTGCTCTAGTGTATGGCCAGATTTACAGTATATCATCTTAGTGACATTGGTTACGGCGGGCGGATTCGTAAGATCGGCATTTTTGCCATTCTGCGCATGCGCTGGGCAGATGTTGCCCGGTGTAATCCATAATTCTGTGTGCCCTGGATCTGGCGTCTGTAACTACGCTGTAGTTACGGAAGGTAGGCGAGGGGAGGGAAATTAGGAAGGGAGGGCATGTTACGAGCATATGGCCGGCGTAATTACCCGCTGTTACGCCGGCGGAAGTTGGGTAGGCTTCAGTACGCGTAACAGTGTGTAATTACACCGGCCACAGGGGGGAGTGTCGGGGGAGTGCACCAGAGCTACGCTGACCATGCTTATGTAGCTCTGGATCAGGACCATTGGGGTAGATCCAGACCTTAGTGCTTGTTATGTTGGAACGCGTAGCGTAGTTACTATGCACTCCCCTAGACACTCCCCTCGGTCATACGTACTTTGGCCGTTTTATGCTGCCCAAACTCTACCTTAACTTTTCCTAGCATAACTACTGACATACGTACTACTGTCCAATTTAAACGCCTCTAAAGCGTAATTACGGGTGTTGTATTGCTGTCCCTGTCCCTTTTTTCGTATTTACGCTGATGATACGTATGTTAGGAGTTATGTGGCGTAACATCTGCCGCGTGCATGCGCAGTAAATGCAAATAGCCGATTTGACGTCATCGGCTAGCGTAAATACACTAGAGTACTTAGCTCAGGGCCTGGCCCACTGTTTATACCACAGGTCACCTGACATTCCATTAGCCCAGATTCCATAGATAAAAGCTTTTTATGTTACTCCTAAACCTCCTGCTGTGTTAAATCGGAATGTAAATGAACTAATCTGAGGCTGACATGGCACAAAATCATAAAGAGTGTTCTCATGTTATTTAGTACATCTTTGCACAAAGCCTGCATTTTCACATTGGACACATTGAAGTCAAATATTACGCCTAATGTATTGTACATATTCAGAAGAGGTTCTATAAGCTCCATTGTTCTAAAAGAATGCTTTATATCAGTATGCAAAATACACCCACTGTCCTTGTTAATGCGACTATTGTGACAGTGACAGAGTGACGCTTTTATTAAATATTGTTAGCTAAGATTGACGCCGATTAACCCATGAAAAACCGATCTGGTGTACATAGTAGATTAAAAACATAATAATGTATTATATATTATTATATATATAATATTGTATTGAAAGCCATAGTGTAGCTTATGGTGTTGGGAGGGGTTACTTTGTCCGTGGCACTAAGTGGAAAGCACGCTTACCCTATACCAAAGTCTAATCTGGTGTAGTGTGGTATATGCCGTTCTACAACAGTGGGGAATTCACAGGCTGGATGTGCTAACACTGTAGAAGGGTTTATATAGTGTACTGCTAGCTGTGAGGAATAATGTTCTTTCATGCCATATTAGGCACGACAGGAAAATTAACTTCTGTAATGTCTCTGCTGGGTCTGGAGATGTCTGTTTGTGTTCATTACCACATCCATCACCAGTGTACAAAATCCTTCGCTTATGGTGATGGGGTGCTCAGGACTTAACGTCTGATGTACTGTATATAAAGGATACACATGGGATGGTGCCCCTCTCCTTTATCTGGTTGTCTTGCCTAACATTGCCGGCACTTTGCATTCAGCCGTAGTACACTGGTATTTTGAAAATTGTACCCTCGAACCATGATCCACTAACCTCTAGGCAGGGCAGCACCTACTCTACTCCCTCTGGGCAACAAGCTTTACTAACATCAGGGCTGACATCATGTTTGGCTGTGCAAGTGGGTAACTTTAATTCTTGCCACTCTTGTGAAATTCAAGCCCACATAAGCACCAATCACATTGTTGCCTGCTGTGCTCTCTCTGCTGCACCAAACGCCTAGTCCAAATTAGTTGACCTAATGGACAAACAAACACGTAGCACATGAGGTAGGTGGGTGGACAAAAGAGGTCTCTTCTAACTAAATTTCCCCCAAATTCATGCCTGACCTACCTGTGGCTCTCTAGGTGTCATAAAACTACAACTCCCAGGATGCTTTGTTGTGTATCAGTTATGCCAATGCAGTTAAACATGCAGTTGTAGTTTCACAACATTTGAGAGACACAGGTTGGCCAGGCCTCCCTGGTTGCCAGCTGAATTCCAGAAAAGATAAAGTGGCCAGCTGAATGGCGGCTTTATCATTTTCAAAATGCTATGAAACATAGAAAATTGCTATTGGGGATAGGTAACTGTTTCTACCCGTTACCAGCAACAGGCTGCGGCGGGCTCAAGTTAGGATTAGGGTTTAAGAGGGAAAGGTTAGGGTTAGGCTTCAATAAGGGAGGGTTAGGGCTTGTTACATGCCACCATGCTAATTGTTCTCACCTTCTCTGCAGCTGGCCCTTGGATGTGCCTCACTGCCAGTTATAGCTTCTGTTCCAGTGTGTTACATGCATTCTGTTCTTTTTGATCTGTTGCAAGTGTGGTTCTGTGCTATGCAGCATATAGGGTGTATCCCATCTCACACGCATATCTCTGCTATGCAGCATATAGGGTGCATCCCATCTCACACTCATATGTCTGCTATTCAGCATATAGGATGTATCCCATCTCGCACTCATATCTCTGCTATGCAGCATATAGGATGTATCCCATCTCACACTCATATCTCTGCTATGCAGCATATTGGGCTTTATTTACAATGATCGTTTTCATATGATAAAGCCCATTTACGTGTGAAAACGAAGGTAAGGAGAGGGTTAAGGGAAGGGCTAGAATCTAGGTTCTTACCTGTCATATCACTGCAGCTGTAGAAATTACCAGCAGCCGCCATTCAACTGCCATACGATGGCCAGACCGTTGTAACGTCAAACCACACCCATTTATTGTTCTCCCTCCTTTACTGCTGCTAGCCTCAAAAGCACGGTCACCCTTCATTCTCTTTCTCTTTAACATTGGTTCAGTGCACAAATGGCTGCCTCCGCCATGTATGACAAATACTCTTCATTAATGACCTTATATCGACTATACTGTATTGCATTGCATTTACCAGTGCAAACCCATTATAAAATGCCATCATAGCCTTTCATTGGTTTAATTAAATTGTAATAATGCAAGTGTTTGGTTTTTCGCCTTTTTATTACTTCGTTGTGGCAATTACAATTTTGGCTACTCTGCTTTATTTATATAAAAAAATATATATATTTATTGTCTGGAAAAATAATCTTGCCCTAGGCTAGAAATGAATTAGTCATGTACTGTTGTGTATGTCAAGGAAAGGAAACAATTAACTCCACTAAATTTATCAATTGCATTTTTAATCAACTGAACCTTAATCAGAGACTGAGAGCTGCATAGATTTTATGTTTAAGGAAATACTTAAAAATTCTTACATTTTCTTAATGGAAACTGCTGCAATAAATGTTTTATGCGAGAATATGGAATTTAATATGGAACCTTTTACACTACAGCCTACCTAGGTCCAACCCTGGAATAACCCTGGGGCGCAAGACCCAGGTTCACCCATTCAAACAATTAGGGTTATTCTCGGGTCCGTGCCTTGATGTGAAAGGGGTATTACTGGGATTTAGAGATTTTAAATGAAAACATTTCTTTAGACATGATTCTAATGGAAGCCATGTAGAATGTACTAGCTTAGTAAATGTTAGAATATGATTGGTTGCTTTATCATTATATATCTGTTTTCCATACTAGTACAACCATTTAATGCAGTTTGCATTGTTATGAATTATGCATTGACCTTGCACACTACATAGAAATGCTGTGGATAAAATTGTACGAAGTGGCTAAAACTTTGTATATTTTCTCTTCATATACCCATGAGGAGCACATGTATTTTATTCACCAATATAAGGAGACAATTTTACCATCTTTAAGTTACATCTAGTGTGCCAGGTATCATGTGTCACAACCACAGTCTGTTTACAAGGCTCTTGAGTGCTCTTCTGAGGCTGTACGTGTACAGCAAAACTCTCCCTTCCACCTACGGTGCTTATTCTGTACACTGGAAGAGGTTACTGGCTTACATCAGGTGACCATCTCCTTGGGAATGAACTTGACTGCTATAAAGCAAATATGTTCTTGATTTGTTCCTGATAATTAGTAAATAGAAGACTGAATCCTGAGATTAGATTTTGCGGTTTTTGGATGTCCTTAAGTTTTTTTTCGAACTTGTTTACACTTAAAATCTGTATCAATGCACAGAAATACAGCACTCCTATACCGTGTAATGTAATACCAAGTGGCTGATCCAGGGCTGTACTTTTACCTTTTTTTGGTGCAAGTGTAGACCTGAGAAATACCACGTTGACCTGCAAGGGGGAGGCACATTTCAATTGTGAAAGCAGAATTAGAATTGAGAGGTGACTTTTCTAAACTAAAATCATATTTATAGATTAAACATAAAGCTATGCAGTATGTTAGTTCTATGTGCAAAAGTAGAGTATTTCCCCTGTATGCAAAATAATTAAATTATCACCCCTCACATTGCAACATGGTTTAGCCGAGCTGTACATTTGCTCCTGTTTTGCCCTTACTCCCAGTCCCTAAGCCTCTTCCACTTGTAAGTACAAGCTTGACCCTCTGTCCACAAGCTATCGGATACATCATTTGTTATCAAGCAGATTCATGCAAATTGGGCGCTCGGAAACATGCGCAGATCTTACAATCAGACCACGTGGAAAACACTTCTCTATAGTCTGGATCTGCTGCAGAGTTATCAGTCAGACTGGCTAAAAACAAATCTCTGACATATAGGTGACACTATCTTGGCCTCCACATTGGGCCTCCTTTCATTGGCCTTGAGTGGGGAGTGAAAAAAAGTAAATAGAAGGTTCTAATTGTGCTGCTTTATGTGTCGGTAACTAGTTAATGGTGCACCTAGAGACAAGAGGGCACATAGCTGACTACCCAGACTATCAGAGACTATCAGAGAAAATGTATGTCATCCAAATAGAGTATTTTATGTGTGATAATAAAGAGGCTTCTGAAGTAACTTGGATAAAATCAATACATTTTTAATAGCACACAACACATACGTTATGAATCAAACAGAATCTCAGTGATATTGAGCCTGATCCAGACCTACGCCGATGTGCTGTGCTTACTAAAGCACAGCGTATCGGCGTTCACTTACCCCGACACTCCCCCTGTGCGGGCTACCCTAACTTCAGCCGGCATAAGGAAGGGGCCATATGTTTGCACAGGAGCGTATGGCCGCCTAGCCCGCCTTCCCACCCTCATTAAACTACCTCCCCCCGCCCACCTACACTAACCTGAACGTAGGGACGCTGGGGGACGTCCCCTCCAGCGTCCCTATGGAGCTGCTACGGACGCCCGATCCACGATCGGTCGTTGCCGTAGCAACGCCGGGCAACATCTGCCCGGCGCATGCGCAGATCGGCTGAAAAGCCGATCTTACGCTTACGCCCGCCGTCGCTAGGACTTTATCAGGCCCATTGTCAGTAAATAATGTAATACATATAAAAAATCTCAGACAGTGTGAATGGTGAACATATGTGTTTCGGCTAAATTATACAGTCTTATACTCACTGTGCTGGCAAGGATTGGGAGTAGATCCATCCCGCCAGTCTATTCTCATTTTTTTTTTAGTTATCTACAGTTCATGATAATAACTGACAACTAGGCTGCCTGTCTTAAACAACAGACATCATCATAAGAATCTGTGAGAAGATGAATATAAGATTTTTCCCCACATTCTGCGGCTGGTTATGTTGTTGTCTATAGAGCCGGCACTTCTAATATACATGTTTCTGCTTTTTGTATCTGAACATCTAAGGGCAAGGCTGCTCTCTCTTGACCGCTCCATTCCAACGGCATGTGTTTCCTGAGTGATATGCAGGGCATGGTGTCTGTTTACATGTGGCGGGTGTCTTCATTGTGTGAACCATCCACACCCAGCACAAGTTACAAGTTCATCTTCTGTGTTTCACACAATCTTTTCAAATCTGCGCAGTGGAAAATGATCATCTTCCAACCTTTTAGTGGTATTACAGGAATACACTTCAAGCTTTTGAATAGGAGGAGGTTGTTGTTTAACAGTGATGGGTCACAGGAATCACTGGGATGTTTTTCTGGGGTGTTTTTCATCACGATCTGTCCAAAATACACAGAGGACTGGACAGAGCATAATGTAAAAACACAGCACTCTGTGTGGGCCTGTATGCACTTATGTTCCTCCATGTTACTGCCTTGTTTTTACTATTGAATTGATATAGAGTCTGGTATTGGATGAGCAACCTTTGATTGCTCCAGTTAGACCATTTAATCTCCAACTTAGTTGTTATCATTGTGACTGAGAGAACAGGAGCAGGTACAAAATAACGAGGTTGATGCCTGCAATGGAGCCTGTGTGAGATATAAACGTGTAGATAAAAGATGAGATAAACGTATCTTTTCTGTATTCAACGTATTGCTGTTTTGTTGCTGTTCAGTCATTGGTCTAACCTGGTCAGGTGCCTTTACTGTGCTACACTGGTAAATCGCGAAATATAACGTGTGGGTCCCCGCTTCAAACAGCCCTATTTCGATAGGAATCAGTTCTCTGGCTGGGATATCGATTGCTTATGCCTCGATGAAGCATAGCAATCGATCCCCTGAGCACCGAACACAGTGCTCCGATAGGTAAGTAAAAACAAAACTACCCTTTCACTAATTCTAACCCTAACCCTCCCTCCTGACCATAAGACCCCTCCCTCCCCGCATCCTGATCCTAACCCTCTCTTCCTAAGAACCTAACCCTCAAACCTCCCCCCCCCCCCCCCCCCCCCCAACACTCTGCCATTCATTAAAAAAAAATTGAAAACGGCTGCAATTGAAACTCAAACTTTTTGCTGTCTCTATTTCTAAAAGCAGCCATTTGGACCGGAGACTCTTAGAGCTGTGACACAACAGCTACTGTGTGAAATAACATTTTATCATAATCAGCAATATATATTGTTTACTTTTACAATTGTTACGTAAAGTTGAGTGATAACTTGTTATTAATATCATTCTACCTTACTTTACCCAGCCTGCTGTAGGTGTCATTAAAGCCAACTCTGTGGGTGGCCAACGAGGGCACCTCTAATAATCCTTTTTTTTAAATTGTCATTACATTGGTGGTAGTTGTAATGCAGCAATAACCTGCATTGCTGAGTCACAACACAATTAGTGTACAAGTAATGGCTTCCAATGGCTTGCAACATACACTTATGTACTTTTCCACTGGCTTGTTTGTTTGCTGCTACGGTGGACAACAATGGGTTAACACGATCTGAATATGAAATGTGTGGGTCTTTCTGCTGCTGCTGTCATTATGTATGCTGTTCTGTATCTCCTCCTGTGTCAGCTGGGATTTTCCACACGATACAAGATCTGAATGGGATCATACAACAATAATGTGTCTTCCACTGGTAATGTGTAGGAGAATTACGGACAGGGGCAAGCTGGGCCGCACAGTCTTAGTAGTGTGCAACTACTCACTCAGTACAAAGGGCTGCAGGCTAAGAGGCAGGTGAAGAAAAATGCTTCCTGACTGATCCTATTAGAGATTACGGGCCGTATTCAGAGATACGTTTTCACGGCAAGCTCCATGCGTATTTTTAGGTACGTTTTAACTGCGCATGCTTAGTAACTTTTATTCCATAGTATACGTAGACAATACGCGCAAAAGTGCCTCACGGACGGACTTGTGAATCGCACTTGGGTACATACGCCCAGATATGCGACACAAAAATACGCCTGTGAAAATTTTTATAAAAATGGGAGGGGGAAGGCATTTAAATGAAGGTATGTGGGCGCGCCTAACATGAATCGCACGTACGGAGGACACATATCACGCAACTGCTCACGGAAAGTTACAAGTGGTCTATGGAGGCGGAAGTCACCAACAGCACGGCCGAGAGAGGGGAGTGTGAGGGGACTTGTCCTGCACCGGCTGTGCGTATAATTGCGTACCTTCAAGGAAACGGATCTCGGATCTACACAATTAAAACAGCAGGGCAGCATTCTCTACCTGCCATCCAGCCACCAGCAATATAGCTAATGATTGTCAGAATGTTGATTAGTGGATGGCTGGAGGTATCCTTCAATCAGGGTAGTGAATAGCTATCAGGTGACTGGTGGATGACAGGAGATATTCACCAATCACAGTGCTGCATGGAAGAATATGTTGCACCTGAGGCCATCTTAGCCTGCCTTTATTTATATAATAATCACAAGATGAACTCCAAAAGTCCATGTATGAAAAACTGATTTGTGAATTGAAGTAACAGATAGAACAGTATACTCCGCACCTGAGCTTCCATCTGTCTCATAAGACCAAGGGCTGGATCCACACTTGCATACCTCAGGCCACTCACGCACGCAAAGTACATAAGTGGCCCGATTTGACTGGAGGGCGCATGCACTAGTGTTACGTTACTTCTGTACGATGTTATTTCTGAAGCAATGGGCTGTGCTTCCCCTCCGCCTGCTAAAATGGGCAGGGAAAGTATGGTAATTGTATAGTGTGGGAGGGGTATCCCACACATGCGGATCAGCCCGTATGAGAGAGGGGAGTGACAGGGGCCGTTCACTCCCCTCTCTCTGTCGGACGGACAGAAAGCGTGCCGGAGTCTGGATCCAGCCTAATGAGTAGGGCTTTTTCTTATGATGATGTGGATAGATTATGTATGAGTTTCAGTGCAGTTAAATTAATGTTTTCATCTACATCTGACTTGTAGAAGCCAAGTATAAGCATAAACAAGCAATTGTGCACACCCGCAGTCTAGATAAAAGCATGTGTATTTATACAGGTAGTGGAACAGGCAAAACATGCATCAATGCAAAGGAAACCAGACCCTGTGATCCCTTTCCAGTGCAGATCATAACATAATGCAGCCTCTCTCTCTCTCTCTCTCTCCCTTTCCCTGTAACCACTCTTATTACATAGTTACATAGGTACTTTTTCCCAGTCTATATAGCAGCCTAATGGCCAGATTTACTAAGGAACGAGTTAACTCGCCAGTAAAAATCGCCACACATCCCTGTAGTTAAACGGCAAGTTTTTTTCATACATTTCTTACAATAACCATCAGTTGCTAGCCCTTGTGATGTCATTTAAAAAAGGCATAGGGCGTATTTTTTATTCACTCCCCTAGGCACTCCCCTCGCTCACACGTACTTTTGCCGTTTTACGCTTGCCAAACCCTACCTTAGCTTTTCAAAGCATAACTACTGACGTACGTAATGGTTTTACGTACATCAGTACCTAACCCAGCCCATACTGTATGATATAAATGCATCACCCCGCCTGCGAGGCGTAATTACAGGTGTCATATGGCTGTCACGCCCCTTCGTTCGTAGTTACGCTGTTGATACGAGGCTGGTACGTACTTTCAGAGTTACGTGATGTAACATCTGCCGCGTGCATGCGCAGTGCATACAAAACGGCGTACGTAGCTCTGGATCCAGCCCATAGTGATTACTTGCTGAGCAATTGCCAGTGATTTCATCAAACTCTCCACTCACGACCTCTATTTTCTCTGGCGAGATTTGACCCATTCTCCAGTGAGTTTCAAACTCGCCCCTTAGTAAATCCAGTGATTTGTATCTTCTGAATGTAAAAAATCCCCGGAGCGAGTTGAACTTCTGCGAGTTTGAAAATCCATCATCTCCCGCGAGTTTGGTGTGAGTTTGCCTTAGTAAATACGGCGAGATTAACCTACATAATCTACCGGTAAATACAAGCAATCTCCGACGACTTTCACAAATTCGACCTTAGTCAATCTGGCCCTGAGTTGGACAGCTAATGTGTTCTACACAGCAATATTTTCCCGTGGCTCTCTGACTACACTATAAACCCAGTTGACGTCTGTCACAATCTACATGTTGATCTAACTTCCAAATTGGCACGATACAATTTCACTGTCTTTAATTTCATCTGTGTTTATCTGCTGGGGATCTCCCATGTATGAAAACGTTGGTGTCCGCCATCAATCACTCTTGGCTGCCTTGTCTTAGTAACTGAGTTATCCAGATGGCTGCTTTATCATTTGTAGCTCAGACAACCAGAACTTTGGTGAGAGGAAGATGAAATATTTATGAAGTCAGAGATACGACACAATAAGGCCACAGTATGGCCTTCAGTAGCTTTACTGACAAAATGCCGTGTGTGAAACCATAACTCGGGAAACCTGTGACGCTCCAGGGTTTATGGGACCTGTAGTGCCACAAGGTGGTGAGGCTTATAGATAAATCTGGGCAGAGTAGGCAGAGGTTTCGGGGCATGTGCAGTGCTATATCTGTGAAGAAGAAATCAGCCAGAATTGCCCAGGTCACCTCAGTTCAGGACACTTACCCATAACCTCCAACATGACCCATTCCATTAGGTACAAAATACTCTGCTCCTCGGTTTCCAACGGTTGGGTACTATCTTAACCTTCTTTGTTGGAGAGACATTTTTTTTTAAATATCAGTTCACCAGGTTAGAGTGACAGTTGGAATCTCAGGTGCAGAGTATATTGTACCTAATGAAATGGGTCATGTTGGAGGGTCGGCTTAACCTCCCAGCTGGGTCTCTACTATGGCCATGTATTTAGTCAGCTAACAGGTCCACCTCCATCCGCAGTGAGTGACAGGTCATGAAACGCTATGGTCTATCAAGGACACACTTGTAGTGGTCGTTTGGGTCATTGATATGTGTCTAAATATTTTTAACATCCCTTTTTTGACTGGATTCAGAGTTAAGAATGTCGGACGAATTCTGAAAGTTGATGACATATTTTTATTTATCAATTTATTTTATTAAAAAACAATAATTTTTTATATTTACTCTGTTCATATATCATCTGTATTTATAGCAGTTTTTACCACCTTCAAATACAGCACACTACACTGACCTTGCACTGCATAATTGGGTACGTATCTGCTTACAGCTTAATTACTGTGTGCCCGTGCCCCTGCCCTACATATATGCTGCCAATTCAAATGACACAGTTATTCGCAGTTCTGGATCTCAAGCAACCTGCTTCACGTTTTCAGGCGCATTTGCGCAACGCACACTGCCTGCGTTTTGGCGCTTAGATCTAGATCAGGGCTACAGTGTGACCACTGTATCAGCCAGTCTGTGTAGTCCAGCATGGCGGCTGACTTCATTTGAGGGGTTTTTTTTTTGCCACATTAACCGTTGTCCGTGTGTTATATCAGAGCAGCAAGACTGAAATCTCTGCCATAGTGCCACAGCACTAGGGAGTGGAATGGTAATAACTACATTCTCCGTTATTCCAAGCTTTAATATAAAAAAATCCAATGTTTCTTTGCTTAACCGTTTAGTTATTAATGATGCTTTAATGATATGTTTTAAATTACCCCATTAAATAAAAATATTTAAAAACATATCATTATTATTATTATTAGTAATATTATTACTACTAATATCATTATTCTTCTTTATTTATAAGGTGCCAGAAATGTTTGTGATTACACACATCCCGCACACTCGCACTGCAGGCTGACTTGTATTTGCTTCTGGATCAGCCATGTTATCTCCAACATCTTGACTATTTGAATCCAATTTAACCATGTAGCCTTCCCTTCTCTGTGTTAGAGACAGCGGGCTGGATCCAGACCTAGTTAAGTGCTTGAACTTAGTTACTTTTGGGCTAAACCATGTTGATTGCAGGGGAGTCATATTTCATCTGTTGCAAACAGTATTAGAGTTGAGAGGTGAAGTTTCCTACACCAAGTCTAAATAACAGTGTGATAGTAAAGCTGGTCAGTATATGTGTGCAGTAAGCAATACATAGATATATCCCTGCATGCAAAGAATACAATTAACTGAGTCCCCCTGCAATCAACAATCAAAAACGTATTTCAAGCACTTACTTAAGTCTGGATCCAGCCCAGCCTCACTAGCATCTTATACCTTCCATTCTAGCAATTTGAAATAATAGGAGTAGCAGTTCTAAAGAACTGGCAGGGTTCTTATGAAACGTGCGGGCCCCTAGCATGACCCCGCCCACCTTCCTTGGAGCTAGAACAAAATAATTTGGATGACTCTGACTTGGAAAAATAGTATCCCTGTGTAGGATGTCTCATGACCATATGCTGAACTGTTATGGAAAGATCAAGTGACTATAAGTTCTTATTGTAAACTTGAATAGTGAAAAACCCTAAGATTGCCAGAAAAGGATTAAAGACATGGCCAAATCCATTGCTTTAGAAATTTAGCAGACTATTCCTAAAGTATTTGCCAGGAAAACTCACCAAATCCTATTTTACCTTAAGAGCTATGGAATATTTTAAACAGCATAAAAAAATCTGTTTCTGCACTAAGTGACTGATCATATGGGCACAAAGCAAGAGTGACCCTTCAGATTACGTTCCCAGATGCGCCATGTCTCCTGACACATAATTACTACGCTGACCATAATGTAGTGGATAGTCCTAACGGTTTGACTGTCGTATATTATTTATTTTGCAAGTCAAGTAATTTTTTTTTAGGCTTTTTATAGTCCTTGCTCGCAGTCTTCATTATCATATCCTGATTATTATTACCCTATATTATTATTATCACCCCCCTTCGTATTTGTGATAATATCATGTATACCCATTCCCCATATATATGTATTATATATTTTTATAATAATACTTAGATCCGTTTTGTACATATGCCATTTAGGACCTGATTCACACTTAAAAATGCGTTCTTAAATATACGCAAGTAATAGCAAATCAACTCCCTCGGCACGCCCCGGTTTTCAGGTTCTTAATAGACTTACGAGTGCCATAGGTTTCCCTTAACTGTAGGTTCGCATTTGTGTGTGTAGGGCGTCTAATTACGAACATGTCTGCATAACCACGCCTCATTTTGGTCATTTAAATGCCTCCCTCAACCCAATCTTCTTATCTGCCGTGTTAATTATTCATGGCACGCCCCTTTCTGCGTAAATTACTGCAAGCCTAGAGACTTTGGGCCTGATCCAGAGGTACGCCGATGCGCTGTGCTTACTAAAGCACAGCGTATCGGCGTTCACTTACCTTGGCACTCCCCCGGCGTTCACTTACCCCGACACTCCCCCTGTGCGGGTGTATGGCCCCTTCCTTACGCCGGCTGAAGGCTACCCTATCTTCAGCCGACGTAAGGAAGGGGCCATACGCTCGCACAGGAGGGTATGGCCGCCTAGCCCGTCCCCCCACCCTCATTTAACTACCTCCCCCCGCTCACCTACACTAACCTTAACGTAGGGACGCTGGGGGACGTCCCCTCCAGCGTCCCTACGGTGCTGCTACGGACGCTCGATCCAGGATCGGGCGTTGCCGTAGCAACGCCGGGCAACATCTGCCCGGCGCATGCACAGATCGGCTGTAGGACGGCGGGCGTACCTCTGGATCAGGCCCTTTAGGTGCATGCTGTTGAATCACGGCATTTGCGTTTCCAAGTCCAACGTAAATAGCGTATAAAAGTTACTATGTATGCGCAGTATAAACCTTCTTAAAAATATGCACAAAATTACTATATGCAAAAAATCATAAATGTGTGAATCAGGTCCTTCGTTCCCAACATATTAATTATTAAATATACCCCTGCCATCATTTTCTCATAACTAAAATATAAATACTTCTAGATGCTGATACTTTTTATAACCATGTCCAGTTATCCCGTGTAAAGGTCCATACACACTACATATTTTTTTTAACGATAATCGTTCAAATCACATGATAAAGGAGTGTGTTGAACGATATTGTGCACGTGTGTACGCTGTAACGATCATGCCTGATCATTGCAAAGTACACTAAATCATTTGATCACATATTTTAAAAAGTTTAATTTAAACGATCAAGCCACTCAATACTGAAGGCTCAACCGACAGTCGTGTGTCGTGTGGATGTAGCCTGATTAGCGATTAAAGTGATCTATAATGTCGCCCATCATTTAAAAATGTGGAGAGTGTATGGGGCTTAACACCAGACAGGGTATCGTGTTACACCATTGGTTGAGAACCACCTGCTCCAGTTAAAGAAGTAGCCCAATGCACTATGGGCTGTGGTAATAGGCCATTGGGCCTGATCCAGAGCAACGATCGCAAGCGAGCGTACGACGAGCGTATGCGAAAATTCGGCAAAAAATTCGCAACGGTTTGGTGTTTTTAGTAGGGATAAAGTATGGTATGGGAGGCTGGCTCATAAGACAGCCTTAGGTCTCTCATGCAGATCAGCAGACCGTACAACCGCTGGTGTGCGCTGAAGGCTTAAAACACGCCTATACTGCAGGGTTGCCAACTCTCCCAAAATATCCGGGAGACTCACAAAATTTTGGCATCAAGCCCCGTCCATCCCATGTAACACTAGAGATTACATGAATGATTGGCAGGACTTAATGGCGCGATTTGCTTGAATCGCGTCATTAAGCACCGCCCCCTTGCAGCAATCTATGGCTTCCCTCCAGGGTTCTCCCGGAGGGAAGCTTTAAAAAGTTGTCAACCCTGCTATACTGAAAAATGTACATCTCCTCGCATACTTCTAACAAGCAGAGAGGAAGAACTACCCTGTCGGACAGATCTCCTCTCATACAGAACTACGTTCAATACGATAGGAGATCCGCTGCATAACATCTGTAAGACCTACATGCGCTTCCCTGCAGGCACCTGACCTATGTATGCAAAGTGGTGTCAGGTGGAAGTTTGAATCCGGCCCTGTGTCTTTATTTCGGTCACAAGCCTCTCAAAGTAAAGTGTTGAGGAGTATGTCGCTGAATTGTAAATAAAAGATAATCTGGTAAATTTGAAAAAAAATAAAATAAAGATTTTCTTCAACAAAAAGACCCACAAAGAACTATTAAAATGCATTTTTATTGGAGAGTATTTTATGACCGAGGTTTCTTTCTCTGTACAAGTCAGTCGGAGCATCTCTGGAGTGTGTAAAGTGACTAATCAGAAGGAGCTTGTGTGAGATATACATTCCAGTCACTGAAGACACTGGCTGGGACCATCTGCTTAGGAGTGGCTGTTACTGTGTCTGATTAGGCCTGTTATCTGCCACTATTACAGGAAATGTAGTATGGGAGACTGTTAGAAGCCTGCAGATTGGAAGTCTCCCATTGCTTAACAGCAGCTAATGTTCTTTCATTTTCCTTTCAGTGACTGTGACTGTCGGAGGGAAACAATACCTTTTGGGACTCTATGACACCGCAGGACAGGTATTTATTGCATCTTTTGAATGTTGCCACATTTTAGTTCTGCCGGGATGTAGTTGTCATTACGGAAATCCCATTTTCAACATTACCTTAATCGCGGCTGTATCAATGCAGAATGGTTTTAAATACAGAATATTTCTGTATTGTAAAGTGTTCAATGCTGATTGTTCTAATTTCGACAAGGTACCCGGTCCTGGTTAGAGTTTGCCTGTGGAGAGGGTTAAGGTTAGGCTGTAGGAAAAGCATGGTTAGGGCTGGGGGGAGGGGTTAAGGATAGGCTGTGGAGAGGAAAGGGTTAAGATTGGCCCTATTTTGACAATGATACAGCTAAATGGTGAAATGCTCGGTAATTAGAAAATTGTTATTGGGAACAGCTACCTATTACAGCCTGTTCCCAATAGCAACAGGCGTGGAAGTCATAAGATTAGACTTATGGCTTAAGGGAAAGGTTAGGGTTAGGTTGCAGGATATAGAGGGTTAGGGTTAGGCTGCAGGACATGGAGGTTTAGGGTTAGGCTGCAGGACATAGAGGTTTAAGGTTAGACTGCAGAACATGGAGGGTTATGGTTAGGCTGCAGGGCATGGAGGTTTAGGGTTAGGGTAGGCTGCAGAACATGGAGGTTTAGGGCTCAAGAAAGGGAAGGTTAGGGTTAGGACTGAAGAAGAAGATTAGGGCTGAAGTGTAAGATTAGGTTTAGGCATTAAAAGCTTACCTTCCGTCAGACAAATCTTTGTGACTCCAGGGGCCAGATTTACTAAGCCGCAGGAATGGAAAAGCGGAGATGCTGTCCATAGCAACCAATCAGATTTTAGCTTTCACTTTTCTATTACATACTAGAAAATGTCAGCTAGAAGCTGATTGATTGCTCTGGGCAACATCTCCAATTTTCCTTTCCCACAGCTTAGTAAATCTGGCCCCAGGAGTTGTAGCACCGCAGCTTTTTAAAATGCCGGCAATCGCCATTCAACTGCTGTACGATGGTCAGTCTAAAAAACAGAGCATCATAACCACAATTCACACCCCTCTCCAGAGCAAACACTTCAACAAAATCTATTTCTGCACTTTTAGCGCATAGCTGACATTTATTCGCTGAATTTAGCAATCACATGAAAGTTACGTGTAAACATTTGGGTATCATATCGATCAATGCTTAATAGTCCCCACTTTGTTAAATAAGAATTTCCAGTTGTATCGTAAGAACTATTCTCACTTTTGCCCACAGTAGACCTAGACTAGGAGCAGTCACAGCTTTCTTGCATGTTCTGCATGTTTAATCCATCACCAGACTTTATTTTATAAGACAATGTATGAGTTCAGGGACTGTGAAGGTCATTCCAGCATCTCAGTGTCTTTTCCTGCGATTATTTCATGACTGAGTGTGATTTGTTTTGCTGAAATATCCAACTTCTTTTCTCCTTTAACTACTTCATAGACTATGGGACATAAGAGTTACGATTTGTTGCTATTTAGTTGAATGCAATCACAATTCTTTCTTTACCACATTTCTGCATTCACTGGTGGCCACATAAGTCTGAGAGCATAAGAGATCTGCTATGAGAGTGCCATGAGTTGTAGCTCAAAAGACAACTGCACTTGTCCCAGCGACAGTCCCAAGCCATTAAAGTTTAATTATCTACGTTATATATTGGTAAAAATGTCATTGTAAAAATTCCCTTCTGACAACTGTTTGATGGAGAACAGATTTGTGTTGCTGTACCATGCACTTGTGGACCACTATTCCGATGTCAGGAAGACATTTCTGCAGGACCTTTGAGAGATAGTTAGGTTTTCTGAGAGGTGACAAGTAGTTTAACCAGAGGTTGAACCAGAATGCATTTTCAGAATAACATAGAAACATAGAAAGTGACGGCAGATAAGAGTCACATGGCCCATCCAGTCTGCCCAGTTGTTTATTTAAAACTATACTGACCCCAGACCCTATTAACCCTCAATTTAGTTTGAGATTTAGGATACCCTTATATTTATCCCAAGCATGTTTACACTATTCTACTGTGTTAGCCTCAACCACCTCAGATGGGAGGTTATTCCACTTATCTATCACCCTTTCAGTGAAGTCATTTCTCCACACATTTCCTCTGAATCTATCACCCTCCAGTTTATATTCATGCCCTCGTGTTCTAGAACAGAGCTGATACATTTGATGCACATAGGCAGGAGATTCCAGACGGTCTCTATGTTGTTCTATAGCACACATAGGCATCTGTAGCACACTCCTGTTACTACAAGACCTAGTATGAATCAATCGCATAGCTGTAGCTGATGGGAACAATGCACCTAGCTGATAGCTACAATACACCAGGAATATTGCAGGTGGTTATAACACTCTTCTATTGGAAAATGATGGCTATGTATCTGAATGGCAGAGCTATAGCTATAGCTGCGTGGTGGCTGCACTCCCCGCTTCTCTATTGTTTTTAACAGTTCCTTTGAAAAGCCAAATGTGTTTATATATACGTTCTAGGCTTCCCGTTTTGTAACAATAGACCGGATCCACAGTTTCAAAATAAGAGGAAAACAGGTAGAACCTCACACTTGGGCAAACCATGTTGAATTGTAGGGGAGGCAAATTTTAGGTGTTGCATAGGTATTAGAGTTGAGAGGTGATGTTTTCTAGGGCAAGTCTAAATAACAGTGTAATAGTAAAGCTGGTCAGTATTTGTGTAAGTATTCTCCCTGCATACAAAGAATTCAGCATAAATTTGCACCGGATTACCTTTATTTTCAAACTCTGGATCTGGTCCAACCTTAAAGAGTAATAGGTATAACAAACTGAGAACATGATAGCATGTAAAGAGTCCAACCAAGTTTCTAAAACTTAAAAATAAGGGACCTGATTCACACTTAAGAATCTTCTTAAAATAAGAACTTAAAGTCACTCCTGGACAAAACCACGTTGATTGCAGGGGGATTAATTTAATTGTATTCTTTGCATGCAGGGATATATCTTTGAATTGCTTACTGCACACAGATACTGACCAGCTTTACTATTTCGTCATATTTACAAAGTGTGGGAGCGGAGTTTGCCACTCCGCTCCCACTGTAAAACTAGCACCAGCTCAGGCTGACGTTAGGGTAAGTATTCCAGCAATTTCCCCATATTCCCCACTTTTCCTCCCCCTAATAGCTGTTATTAGCTGTTATTAGGGGGAGGAAAAGGGGGGCATGCATGGGGAGACCACTGGAATAAAATGATGTGCATATGTGCATATAAGCTTAAAAAAAAATATATATAAAAAAATGTGTTGTTTTATTTTCAATTATATTTCACAATAATAAATACTTTAAAAATACCAATGCTTGTAAAATAAACAAAAACAAAACTTACCAGGACCTTGCAAGGTAGGTAAGATTTAGTAAATGAAATGAATGCCAGGCTCCCTGCAAGAAGAAGCCAACCTGGATCAGCTTCATTCATTTAAAAACTAAGTTGTATATAACTATAGCCCTTTGTCTTCATTCAATTCAATGATGAGAACACTTTCTATCAGTGTTTCAAATGTTTGCAATAATTGAATTACACAAAGAAACATTAATTTGCAGTAAAATATGCAGGTATAAATCTGTGCTTAGTTCATAACCTGCACATGTTCTGCTCATTTCTCTTAGATTCAGCATAATATACACTTTATTACAGCCACCTTAATATATTCAAATATTTTTTTTATGGTTGTTCCACTTTGAGGAGTTACTTTGCTGTAGGAAACATTGTGTCTTTTAGGACAGCGGGAGATCCTATACAGTACGTGTCAGAGCATAGTCGGAAAAGCTTTGAACTAACTTGTACTTTCAAGCTGCTGAATATGTTAAAAATGATTCCAGGGAGCTGATGTTTTGTTCTCATACAGTAAAGTGCCCATGTTAAAATGTTTAGGCAGCGATACTTATTTCATACAGTTGGATCATTGGCGCCAGGGTCTAAGTATAATTAGTCTCAGGAAGAAGGTCTCAGCTATTTAATCCAGTCTGAATCAGTTACATCAATAACCTTGTACACTTGGTGGGACACTGTAAAACTGCAATTCTTCTGCTAGACATTGGAATTATTATGGACTCTGTGCATCTCTGCCTTCTCCTACCTCATTCAAGTGGTTATGTTACTGTTATCTATTATTCTATTATGGGTATTATTTTTTATTTTCTAACACATTATTAAAGCTTTATGTGTGT
>WWET01002079.1:95961-107776 GCA_011038615.1 Limnodynastes dumerilii
ATATATTCATATATTCAAGGTAAAAACAATGGGATAGATCCAGCCTTCCATATGTATGAGGGAAGGACGCTGCGGAAATGTTTATAGCATGGCCCACACTGCATTTTCTACCTGCTCCTCCCTTCCCCCACATAATGAAAGCGCTTTCCACTTTCTGGCGACATCTGTAATTGGACCCAGGTCGGAACTCTGGATGGATCCAGATCCGTCCCGGGAATGTGATGTTCGCACAGGCACTTGAACGTGCATTGAAGTTCTAAGCATAGGCGTATCTATAATGGGTGCAGGGTGTTCAGTGCACAACGGCCCCTCAGCACAGGGGACCACGTGGCATTTATCCTGCACCCAAGTCTCTGCATATTAGGGTTGGCTACTCCCTATTTATTCCCTCCAGGAGATCTCGCAGGGAAGAAATAGATGCCGATTCGCCGCATAAAGTGTGTCATTAGGCCCATATATTAAATGTTCAGGTGAGACTGGTCACTACGTAACAGCACAGAAGAGCCGCTCTGTACAACAACCGTGGGCAATGTACCGAGCAGCCACCCAGGCTGATTCAGCAAAATGCTTGTTCTGCTTCTGCCCCATCAACTACAAAGTCATTTACTAAGCAAGTTCCTCTTATGCTGGATCCTTCCCTGAGAATCATGAAGGGCTACACTGAAGAAGATGTTTGGGACGTCCATAACAAGCAGCAAGCAAATCATAGCCTTTCATATTCACATTTTCCATTTTCCACTGATATTTCTCCCCCCTAACATTTTGCGTTATTGTGTTTTGCCTCAGCTGGGAAGCCAGGAAACAGTCAGCTTTGATAAAAAGCTTGTAAAAACATTGCATGGTCCATTGCAGCATCTTGTCAGGACACAATTCATGTAGATTACATTTTATCGCTTCAATTTGGCACACAACAGTAGGGTTAGGGAGGACTCGGGTTTATTGTTTGAGAGATAGGCGTTCTCTCTGTTTCCAGCTGGAAGAGGTGTTAAAAATAAAATCTTTGCGTAGAGAGGAAAACCTGTCCACATTTGTAGCTGTAGTTTCTAGTAAGATTACAGTAATGTAACTGAATGCCCTTTTAAGTGATAGAATCATTGGCAGTAGTTTAACATGGACATTGTTACGTGACTGTATTTATGTCATGGAAAAATTTCATAGAATTGTTCTTAATTCATTCAGGATTATTTTATTTTTGAAATTAATGTCAATGATACATTGAAAAACTGAAGTTGTGGTAGTAGGTATAAAGAATAGTCTTCATTAAAAAAACAAAAATACAATAAAGTCCATAGGTCACATCAACAATATATATGGTTAACAGGAGAGTCACGTGGGTGAGAGTCATCAATATTAGATAAATATTTTATCACATCATTTACACTTGTAAAGCTTGTGTTTGTGGTTCCATTTCCAATCTACTCTTTTCTCAAGCATTTCCTGCCACCTACTGGTGATGTGTAAGAACTGAATCACTTGAACATTATTGAAGAACAGCAGCATCCTGTATTAAGCTGGAAAAAGTATGAAGGGTGACACTATGTTGCTCCTTTCTGGCACCGTAGTCTTGTATCTTTTAGCTTCAGTCCAAGAACCCTTTCCAACCTACACTCAAGATCATTAAGAATATATAGTTGGAGAAACAAGGTGTCAGCTAGGTAAGTATTTAACCAAGCCATTGGATTGTCTACTGAATGTGTACTGAATCACCCTCAGCTAAAGTAAGGTTCGAAGAAATACTATACACAGATGATCGGCCATGGCCAGTGATGACGATTCATTTACATATATTTGTGACCTGCAATGATTTGCTGCTTGAGCTGTTTAGAGACTAAGGGCCAGATTTACTAAGCTGTGGGTTTGGAAAAGTGGACATGTTGCCCATAGCAACCAAGCAGATTCTATCTCTCACTTTCCTATTTTTCCTGTACTAGAGAATGTCAGCTAGAATCAGATTGTTTGCTATGGGCAACATCTCCAGTTCAACCCGCAGCTTAGTAAATCATAGTTATCATAGCTTACTTGCCAAGCCAATCATCACCAAGATCAGTCTGGAAAACATGCCGAGTAGCCTGTTAGCCACACAAGGGTTTCTTTCTATTGGTTACGTATGTGATGAAGATTAGTCAAAATGGAGGCTGCTAGAGATGCTGCAGTCATAACATAAAACTGTATTTAACATTGTTTCCTTTCTACAGGAAGATTATGATCAGCTGCGACCACTTTCTTACCCCAACACGGATGTGTTCCTGATTTGTTTCTCCGTTGTCAACCCAGCTTCCTATCACAATGTCCAGGAGGAGTGGGTGTCAGAACTCAGGGCTCGTATGCCAAACGTACCTTATGTCCTCATAGGAACACAGGTAAATAGGCTGACTTTAGTATATCATTTACCACATATTGCTAAATGTTACCCATAAGAATGCTAAAATGTTTCATTAGTGCCTTCACCGATTAAAGGTAAATGATTTGTGATATTTGAAAGAACAATATTATCTTCCAGTTTGACACTACTTATTTCCTGACAGTAGGGGGCAGTGTTTTGTAGATCATAGCCTTCACATCCCCCTATAGGAGATGATAGCGAATCTCCATATTTTTGACACAAGCCTAGTTCTGATAATTTTCTTTATATTGTACACGTTATAGAGCATATATGATCTACATACTAAATACCTGCTGTCTAGTTCAACAGAATAGGTTCCCTTTTCACATTTTAGGACAGAGCTGCATTTATAACTCATGGGTCACTTGGTAAGATAATGGTTTTAACATCCCCTTCCACCCCACAAACCGAATTCACTGCATCAGCCTAAAATATTGTAATGTCTACCTATTACAATATTGACCATTTTATTTATATCTTTTTTTCAACATGGTAATAATACCTGATAGAAAAAATAAAAAGCATGACAGCATAAATTAAATAAGTTTCAATCATTTTGCACACTTCATTATTTTATTCAGTTTTGTCTGTATTATAATTTATGTACCGGTAATTATTATGAGGGAAAATGAAATATAATAAAAAACAAAGGTCCACCAATATTGTAATAGATGGCCACTTTTATTGTATAATTGTTTATGCACAAAATGTAGCTAAGTTTACATATACACTGCATATAAACTGTCAGTGAGGGTGCTGCAAGGTAAGAGATGGACATTATTTTTTTATGTACCATGGCAATTTCACAATTTATAGTGATTGCTTGCATATTGCCCCAAATTGTGTAATAACTATGTGAAAATAATTGCATAATAAAAATCTCCACATATCACAATATTGGTGGTCATTTTTATTATATTATTATTTTCCTGGTGCCTAGGTTACCTTGTGGGAAATCCAGCCATGTTTTGGGATATATAGTATGTGCCACTATTTTGTATATAAATGTGTTTGATACTAGGGGAAAAAAAATCAGTATTTTTTACTGGAAATGTGTCGCAATATCCAAGGATTAATCATATTATGAGCATGACATAAGATTAGTCTCCTGATGTGGGGGGCATGGGTACTATAGTTCATGACCTTTAACATCATTAAATTCTAATTTAATAATTAAGTAGCCGTGTGCATCAGGAAACGGGCTACTGCATCAAGAAATGGGCTATTGTTGAATTTTGTATTGCAGAGATTATCAGGGCATGTATATATTGAAGGTAACTCTTGCCACTTACTGTATTGGAGTAGACTTATTTGTATATCCAAAATCAATAACTCTGTAGTGTAGTTAGGCTAATGATAAAAATCCAAGGTAAGTAGAAGTATGAAGATATTACTTTGGGTCAGGTAGGTTTCATTATGGTAGTACGTTTTTTCTCTATCTTAACAACTAAAAATCTAGACTTGTTCTCTCAATATATTAGTGTTTTGTGAAAAGCCTGCAAGACGCTTTTTCTATTGTGCTTTATTTGATTGAAATCAGACAGAATGTTTGTAAGGGTTTGGATAGTTCTAGATAGTTGTAATCAGGGTAGATCCAGACCTACAGGCTTTTTACACCTAACCCAGCCCAGAATGTAAGATTTAAATGCCTCCTCCGCCTACAAAGCATAACTACAGGTGTTGAATGGATGACCCGTCCCCTTGGTTGTAGGTATTCTGATGGTACATACGTTCTACCACGCACGTGTGCAGTAAATGCAAATCTACGATTTTACGGCAGCGGCTAGCGTACGTAGGACAGGATCTGGCCCATCTTCATTATCATTTGTTGTAGTTCTGAGATTTTATCAGGCTTGAGCTCCAGATGAGAGATCATAGTATTTTTTAGACACCTAGATACCATCTAATGTTCATAATAATAATTATATTATTAGCAACACTTATTTATATTGCACCACAAATTGTCTGCAGCGCTTTACAGGGAACATTAGACATTCACATCAGTCTCTGCCCCCATTGGAGCTATATACTAAGGTCCCTAACACAGGTATCCACATAATAGGGTTAATTAGGGTTAACAAGTGCTACTCACTGAGCCATCGTGCTGTTTTATTAATTTGTAGTAGTGTAATTAAAGACAATGGGCCTGATCCAGAACAACGCCCGCCGTCGCTTTTCAGCCGATCTGCGCATGCGTCGGGCAAATGTTGCCCGGCGTTGCTGCGGAAACGCCTGATCGGGCATCCGTAGCAGCGTCGTAGGGATGCTGGAGGAGACGTCCCCCAGCGTCCCTACGTTCAGGTTAGTGTAGGTGGGCGGGGGGAGGTAGTTTAACGAGGGTGGGTGGGCTAGGCGGCCATACGCTCCTGTGCGAGCGTATGGCCCCTTCCTTACGCCGGCTGAAGTTAGGGGGGCCTTACTCAGGATTCACTCACTGGTAATGGAAGTTTAGATCCCGCTCCTAAACATGAGTGTCACGTGTTCAAGAATTCCAACCCAGTTACATCATTGTTTTCCTACAGGGCGTTTGAACGCACTCAGGTACTTTTGACGTTTGTGTGGATTTGTATGAACTGCTTCATGAGAATGCTTTGTGAAATCACCTGGCCCCTGGCCCCTGCTCTTCCTAGTTGGCAGTTTGTAGAACAATTCTGTTGAAGGCTGAATGATAGAGAAATGTTTCTATACCAACCAAACAAGATTTTTTTTTTTTTATATATTATTGTTTCTGTATTTTCTTATACAACATTTAGCATATTGGATGTAGTTTTGTCAATGTACTTATATTGTGTAGATTGATACTGTGTGAACTTCAGTTTAATTGGATATTGTAGCTTTTATTTACAAATCATAGGTGTCCTATATTACCATCTGTAACAAGTCAGCTGCTTAATCATGAGGGAAAAGGTTTTGATAGCTTTGTATACACTCACTTACAAAAGGAAAATGAATAACTACAGTTTTGTGTATATGTATATATAGATATATTAAGAATGCATTTCTTGCCTTCAGTATTATTTTTACGAGTATGGCTTTGATGAGATTCTCAAGAGGCCCCGACACGTTTGCCCATATGCTGTTGTGTCATTTAGCTACAAGACTGATCTAAAACATGGACAATCATTATCCCCTCTTCCAGGGTAAGTGACCTATTTATAATCATGAGTATTTATGTATACGTTGTTTATTTCATTTAAAGAGCATAGATTAAGCTTTCCACAGTCCAGTGATCCTAGGTAAGGGTATAGCCACTGAGCAAGTCTAGACTCTTTGGGATGTATCCAGACCTAGTTAAGTGCATGCTCTTAGTTACTCCTGGGCTAAACCATGTTGATTGCAGGGGAGTCATATTTCATCTGTTGCAAACAGTATTTGAGTTGAGAGGTGATGTTTCCTATCCCAAGTCTAAATAACAGTGTGATAGTAAAGCTGGTCAGTATCTGTGTGCAGTAAGCAATTCATAGATATATCCCTGCATGCAAAGTAACTTTCCTCTCTTATTTTCAAGTTCCTTCTTAAGTTTGAATCAGGCCCTGTGTTCCAGATAGAGAATTTAAAAAAAATAAGGTGCTGCCCTGTTCTCCTACATAAAGATTTTTGGATGTGAAAATCCATACATTAGCGTCTGCAACAGAGGCTAACATAGATTAAGATCTTAAATCTGGATCAAGAACTTTGTCACTGCTTCCATTGTTTTTGGGGGAGCTGTATCTTGGGATGCAGAGGTTAAGAACTTTTTAGCAGTGGGGTTCAGGAAAGTTATGTTGCAATGTCGTCTAGATATAGTTTGAGAACACACTATATATGTGTTGCCAGTAATCCTGCCTGTACCTGTCAGATATGGCTGGGTAGTTGGCTCTTTTGAGGAACAGTATTTGTCATTTTGCCCATGGCTGAAGTTTGCGGTTTATGTAAATATCTATACATACCATAATGTCAAAACAGCCTGAAGTTAAGTCACTCCCCTATGTGACAATAAAGAATGACTGTGGGAATGCAGCAATGTTATGAGCGTGCGTATATGTATAGAAGGATATATGCAAACAAGATTGTACTTGTGTTTTAATCATATATTTTTATGTTCTTCTTTTTCTTTAAAAAGTATGAGTCCTCTTTTCTTTGATAACAGAAACACTTCACACCTTAATTATATACAACTGTTAAAAGCCCATCAAAATGACAGAGTAAGAATTAGAATAAGATCATGTTGGACCCTTTTTTGGTAACAGTTAAATTCTGCACATTATTTATCTCACGGATGTGGAATAGGAAAATGCAAAATTCACAAATACTGACATTAATATTTGTTCATCACAGTTACCGACATGAAGAATGGTGCGGCATCTTGCTCACTGACCTTGTAGGCGTTGACATGATATTACCTCTGTCCTATTTGCTCTTTGATTGTTATATTTTCCTGGCCCTCTGTCTTTTGCTGCTTCTTGCTGTGCTGTTACCCCCACAGCAGACATTTGCCTTTTAGGTGGCATCACAGTTACATTTTGTTGCTTAATTAATTGATTGCTATATTCTTATTAATTTAACACCAAGTGCAAATAAAATGAATGGATAGAAAATTTGGAATTGCAAAGGTTGTTATAAATGGTAACTTCTACACAAAAAACCTAAATAAACCAAACACAAAGAGGCCCAAGAAATGAGGAAAATCTAGTCAGTAGGAATAGTCGAGTCCTTTGCACATATCTTAGAAAGTGTGTGTTTTGTTTGTGTGTTTATAAAGGAGAGGAGAAGCGTTGGCTATACTCCCATTGGGCCGTATTTATTAAGTACGCAAATATACGCACGTATGTGGAAAGGCAACACATGACACTCCCCTTGCACGAACGGTTTTTCGGTTACTTACGCTTCCATAGGGCAACCTTGACTCTACGAATGTAGTTACGTGTGTATTTTCATACTGGTTAATTAAGGCTGCTGACTAAATGAACACGTGTATGTATGTATGTGCTAGGGACATAGGGCCATATTCAGAGAACCGCATTGTCGGTGAATTCCGAGCGTACTTTTAAGTACGTTTAAACTGCGCATGCGTAGTAACTTTTTATATGCAGTCAACGTAGACTATATGCGCGGACGGACTTGGGAATCGGGCGCAGGAAATTCCGCACGGATTTAAATGAAGGGAAGTGGGTGCGATTACAACGATACGTGTGGGCGGAGGACACACACGCTCCTAAATGGTCTAGTCTATGGAGGCGGAAGTCTCGGAGAGGACGGATTAGCAAGGGGAGTGACTGGGGTTTTGGTGGGTGTAACGTGCTCCGTCAGTGCGTATATTTGCGCTCCGATCGCAGCACGGAAGTCTGAATATGGCCCTTAGTTTGTAGCTCCAATAGGGGCAGGGACTGATGTGAATGTCTAATGTTCTCTGTAAAGCGCTGTGGACAATTTGAGATGCTATATAATACCCCTTTCACATCACCACAAAATACCCGCGATTTTCGTGGAGATGTGAAAGGTGCACTTCCGGTGGACCCGTGCCAGAAGACCCGGGAATTCAACCCGGGTAAAAAGAAGGGTTATTCCCGGGTCCGACACGGGTAGGGGTGCAGTGTGAAAGGTGCTACCCAGGTTGTACCTAATGTACCTCGATTGGTGGAATTTCTTTACTAAGTGTTGCCAGAGCAACGGTAAACAAATTACGCTGTGTGATGACGACAGGGCAGACCCAGGTCTCGGAATTTCCCAGGTCTGCCCTGCAGTGTGAAAAGGGGTCTGTGACCCTGGGATTCTCTGCTGCCCCGGCAATGTCCCGGGTTTGGGAACCCGGGATATTGCCGGGGCGGCGATCTGAAAGGGGTATAAATAAGCGACAATAATATTTAAAAAAAGTCAGTGTTTGCCACCCGCATAAGAGCAGTTCCAAACTTTCTAAATCCATGAGAGCCATAACTCCAGTGAGCACGCCCGCTTCCCACTGGATCTGTACAAATAGTTTATGCAATTATTTGCAGCACTCTGGTCCTGGATGCAAATACACAATAATAGAACAAAAATAGAAAATAGAACTCCACGTGACCAATCAACGTTTAGAAATGGCACAATGTAAAGATTAAGGGCCAAATTTACTAAGCTGCGGGTTTGGAAAAGTGGAGAGGTTTCCCATAGCAACCAATCAGATTTTAGCTGACATTGTCTGGTATGTAAAATGCAAGTGAGAGGTAGAATCTGATTGGTTGCTATAGGCAACCTCGCCACTTTTCCAAACCCTCAGCTTAGTAAATCTGACCCTAAATGTTTTACAGCTTAAACTGAAATTTTCATATGGGGCTACTGAGGTAAAATATATTAGTGAAATCCCTGTAGAATCAGATTTTGGAGCAATATGATCCCATCATAATAGTGACCCAAAGATCTCTGTCATATTAATGGCCCTGTATGAACAAATTTACAGTGTTTTCCTAAACATTAGGTACATTTAATATGCCATTATTAAAAATAATAATAATAATAATTCTGTTATTTTTGTGGATTATAGATTGATTTGAGAGATGACCCTAAAACATTGGCTCGACTTCTTCATATGAAAGAAAAACCGATTACCTATGAGCAAGGAATGAAACTTGCGAAAATGGTGAGTTTTCTATACGATCATACACCCTTTCCTCAGTTATATACAGATAGTAAGATAGACACAAATGGTGCATTAGCAGTGATGGAGGATGCATACATGGGCTGATCCAAAGTTTGAGTAAGTACAAAACAGGTGCAAGTTTTGACCTGAGCAAAACCATGTTGCTATGTGAGGGGTGCAGTGGACAATGGTTGTGTTTTGTCCTTACTTTCACACTGTAGATCAGCTCCAGCAATTGTTATAAAGTCATAAAGCTACAGGAGGATGAGGGGCTATGTAAGTAATAACCACTTTATTGAAAGGATAGATCACAATAAGTAGCTGTTAATATACTAGTCAATCTACACAAGGTTTTTCGGGTGTTTATAACAAGGAAAGGTGTTCCTGTCAAGAACGGCCCTATTTTGATAGGACCGTTCTCTTTCAGCCAGTTTCAAACTGGCTGGGAAAATGATTGCTTCTGCCTCGAAGAGACATAGCCATCGATCCCCGGAGCACCGAACACAGTGCTCCAAAAGGTAAGTAAGGATTGTAACCCCAACCCTCTCCCTAATCCTTACCCTAACCCTCCCTTTCTATTAACCTAATCCTAACCCCCCCCTTACCCGCACCCTGACCCCAAGTCTCCCTTCTCTGCAGCCAGACCCTAAGTCTCCCTTCCGCTCAGCCTGATTCTAACCCTTACCCTCCCCTTCCATGGTCCTAACCTTAACCATCCCTTACCCAGAGCCTAACCCTAAAAGTCCCTGGTCCTTCAGTGGTGGCGCTTCCAAAAATGAATGGGTGAGTATGCCGATCGCATACTCACCCATTCAAAAAAAAATAAAACTGGCTGCCATTCGAAATAGAGACAGTCGATCGAGACAACTTCTCAATGACAGCCATCGGTGTGGTGACTCCCACTGCAAGAAAAGCAACTGTATCCAGTGAATTAGAGCAGTAAAATTTCCAGTGGAAAAAAATAAGATAGATGCACACCTAACTCACCCGTCCTGCCCCTATCCTACCCCCCATCTTTAGGTACCTTATGGCACTTACATGTGCCAAAGGGCTACCTTAACTATCCGTGCAATGTCCACGCCTCTCTCAATAATGGCTTGATAGCAGCCTTGAATAGGAAATGGCAGAATTAACTAAATTACCAATCTATATACCCAGTCCTAGGTGTCCTTTTGGTTTCCAGTGGTCTGTCCAGTTAAGTGTGGTGGCAAAGCACCAAGTAAGGGATCTGTGCTACAGATAACACAATGTTTCAGCAAACAAAAGTGAAGTACAAAAAACAATAGGCGCACAATGATTGCAGCCTAGCGCAGTGGTAAAGTACGTTCCACAGTGATGCTCCTTGCAACTTCTTCCTTAATGCAAGTGAATCCAGTCTCATTTGCATTAAGGAAAAAGTTGCAAGGAGCGTCAAATTCACTTACCTACCTTGGACATATTTTATACATATTTTTTTTTTCTCACATATTTTCTACGGATTTTTGTGCACTTTTTATCACGATTAATACTTTTTTTAGTCACTAGGTATTTGTCATTTTACTTTCTTTTTGCTGTTTATAGTTTAATAGTGTGCGCCCGCTGGGTGGTAATTCTATATATATATATATATCATATCCCCTTTATAAATCATTGGTACGCCCTCACCTAGAATACTGCGTTCAGTTCTGGAGGCCATATCTCCAGAAAGACATAAATACATTAGAGACTGTGCAAAGAAGGGCAACTAAAATGGTACCTTGGTTGCATAGGTAGAGGAATTAGTAGCAGAAAGAGAGAAGTAGTGATGGCCCTTTATAAATCATTGGTACGCCCTCACTTAGAATACTGTGTTCAGTTCTGGAGGCCATATCTCCAGCAAGACATAAATACATTAGAGACTGTGCAAAGAAGAGTAACTAAAATGGTCCATGGCCTTTGTAACAATTCATACCAAGAAAGGCTAGAGGAACTAAACATGTATAGCTTGGAGCAGAGAAGGGAGAGGGGGGACATGATTGCAGCTTTCAAATACATCAAGGGTTGTGACCAGCTAGAGGAGGGGGCATTTTTCAAAAGAAAAGGTGTAATAGAACACGAGGGCATGGATATAAACTGGAGGGCGGTAGATTCAAAGGAAATGTGCGGAAAAATTACTTCACTGAAAGGGTGATAGATAAATGGAATATTCTCCCGTCTGAGGTGGTTGAGGCCAATACAGTAGAACAATTTAAACATGCTTGGGTTAAATATAAGGGTATCCTAAATTGTAACCCCAATTGAGGGTAAATAGGGTCTAGGGTCAGTATAGTTTTCAATAAACAAATGGGCAGACTAGATGGGCCATGTGGCTCTTATCTGCCGTCACTTTCTATGTTTCTATGTATATATAGATTATCTCACATGTTTCAGCAAGTAAAGAATAACTCCGCTTCACATGGTCTCCATAGAGTCTTTGTGGTCAGAACCATAATAGAACCCAGTGCTTTTGAAAGGTGCTGGAAACCGGAAAGAGAAACATCTGTAGATCTCTTAAGATGTTGTTTCTTTCCAGGAGTTAAAGATAAATGACCCAACTTAGTCTAGATGATCCAGTTCCTGGCCCTGTCTTGTTACGGAGGGTGGATTCACGCTTAGCCTTGTGTCTTTCAGATCGGAGCACAGTGCTACTTAGAGTGTTCAGCCCTGACTCAGAAAGGCCTGAAGAATGTGTTTGATGAAGCCATCCTCACCGTGTTCCACCCAAAGAAAAAGAAGAAGGGTTGCGGAAAGTGTCGCAACTCCTGCACAATCGTCTAAGATCATTCCCCCAGATAAAGGTGATGCTATTGTACAGGGATGGGAGCAACACTTTAAGGAAA